>CAUYRT010051011.1:0-70853 GCA_963574885.1 Lepilemur ruficaudatus | reverse complement strand
TTCTGTGGGTAGTCTATTTGCTCTAGTGATAGTTTCTTTAGCTGTGCAGAAGCTTTTTAATTTGATCAGGTCCCATTTGTTTATTTTTGTAGCTGCATTGATTGCTTTGGGGGTCTTCTTCAAGAATTCTTTGCCTAGACCAATATCTGAGAGGGTCTTCCCAACATCCTCTTCTAGGATTCTTAAGGTTTCCTGCCTTAGGTTTAGGTCTGTTAACCATCTTGAATGTATTTTTGTGAGAGGTGAGAGGTAGGGATCCAGTTTCATTTACCATTCGATCCAGCAATAGCATTATTAGGCATCTATCCAAAAGAGCATAAGACATTCTATGATAAAGACATCTGCACCCGAATGTTTATGGCAGCACAATTCACTATTGCTAGGTCATGTAAAGCCACTTCTTATCCCAGACGTTCGCATCTCTTAAATCAGCAGCCCCTCTGTGGCTTGCTCACCTAGCCGAGCGGAGGGTCAGGCCCGTGAGCGCTGCACTGCTGCTGCCCCTGCCTGGCTGCGCTGGGTGACCGGGCTCCTGGTCAGCAGTGCTGGGGCTGCTCCACGCGGTCACTTGCAGCAAACACGCTGCGGAAGACAGCCTTCGGTAGGAGAAAGTTCTGCGGTGGAGAGCCATCTTTTGTTTCTTCGTGAAAACTTGATAGAGGAGAAATGGTTCCATGTCTTGTGTGTGTACTCACATACCCATGTTTTAATTTCAAAAATAATTCATTCAGATCGCTGCTCTGAGTATAAAAATGCTGTGACCAGCTTTCCTTCTCCTCAGATCAATATGCAACTTTATCGTTAAATTCATCAATTTTAACACTTAATGTTCTCCATCTAAATAATTTCTTGATTAGCTATAATGAAGGATTACTTCTAGATTTACAATTTGTTATTAAAAACCACATTTTTCTAACTTCTCCCATTAGATTTACAGTACTGCCATAAGGGGACATATATAGTTATGTGTTTTGTTTACATGTATATGTACATACACACGCACACACAGAGAGACTAGACAAATTACAGAGGGATGTCAGGAAACTTGAGGGTGATGGATGTGCTTCCTGTCTCAATTGTGGGTGATGATTATATGATGTATACAAGTGTCAAAAATGATCATGCCACATACTTTCTTTGCATATATGCAGTATTTTGGTGTGTAAATTATATTTCTGTAAAGCTGTTAAAGATTAAAAATAACATAAACCCCACTCACTCTCATCAATGTTCTTCCTACACTTCAACTTGTAATATTAAATGGTGACTTATAATTCCCCTCATAGAGACTAAACATTTCAATTTAAAACCATTTACTATTACTTTGTATTCCTTGAACTTAATTAACTCAGTCTTTACACACGACGTTTTTGTCACGGAGCCCGAAGACTCCAACTATCGGCCATCAGTGCAGTGAGTGACAGCTCTGTCCTCGGCGCAGCGCCGTCCTCACCCGCGCGGCTGCTGCGGTGGAGGGCGGAACAGGGCAGCAGACACCAGAGGGACCTGCCTCCCGGGGCCTGCCCACCCAGCTCTGCCTGCACAGGAGGAGACCGAGGCGGGAGAGCAGGGACCGGCGGCGTGCGGGTGACTGCTGCGGGTCGGCAGAACAGGCCAGAAGCACAACATTCTTCGCTTCCACCGCCACCGATACCTTCTCTCACAGAAACCGCAGCTGAAGGTTTGTGTGCCATCCGCCTCTTTTGTCCACTCGCAGTCACGAGCCTGACCATAACACACAGTCACTTTCCCTCTAATTACTGGAAAAATACAAACCCAGGATTAGCGACACGTGTGGGCCAGATATGGCAATGTGCCTCCCGTTTCATCCTTCGGGTTGGGGTTTGTGCAATTCGGGAAGTCTTTCTACTCCTCATTACCCCTCTCATCCGCACAAAACACACGAAGGGAAGCACATTTGCTCTTTAACCCTTGCCGCTTCCACACCCAAGAAAAAAGGGCCACAGATAGTGGCCATTCCATTTGGAGTCAGGTGGTAAGTTCTGGTTATTTTTTCTCCTTGCTTTCTTTCCTTAAGCCCTATAGAAGATTTATCAGCCTGGAATCAATATGTCCAATCTAATCTCAATATCTCTAATATCTTTCTGAGGTTTTTTCCTTTTTCTTTTATTTTTTCTTTACTGAAGAATATGGGCAGATACAGCCTTTTTACTTTTAGAAAGCTTCATCTCTAGCAATAAAAATTTATTATTTTCTTAAAAAGAAGGGTTATATAACATTTACGAGTAGAATAAAGGAAGAAGTAATGATAAATTTAAATCGTGTAACTTCCATGAAAAGAGTTATTTGGTATAAGGGTTACCAATTGCACGTTGCTATTGGTGACAAAGAAAACACAGGAACCAAAAATACACAGATAACTCCAAGCTTCCTTTTATTTAATACTTGAAACTTCATCTTCACCAAAGTGTTTGAAGTTTGCTTGTTGTTGTTTTACCATGGTGACTAATAAGGTGCAAAACTATTTTGAGTTTTTCTCCTACTCTACATTCCTTGGGTATGAATGATGAAACAGTTAAATCACTCACACACACACTCTCACACACACACACACACACTCTCTCTCTCCCTTTCTCTCTCTCTCTCTCTCTCTCTCTCTCTCTGTCTCACACTCTCTCTCTCTCTCTCTCTCTCTCTCTCTCACACACACACACACACACACACACACACACACACACAGAGTTCAGAGGGGAAAGAGGAAGCAAGTTCTCTGTAAGTGGATCAGTTCCTGGACTTGGACTATTTGTAATTGGTTATGACGATTCCCGACATTTCAATACCTGTTTGGAAGGCCCTTGCTTCCTCTTGTCATCTTTGGAAGATATGGTCTTATCCCTATAGCAAAAAAGTTTGTTTTGTTATGGGAAATGTTAGTCTGCATGTGGAAATGTTTTGAAGAAGATTATAGGAGCTATGAAAGTTGTGAACAAATTGTATCATATTATGGATCCAAATGAACATGAAAACTGTGAAAATTAGCAGTTGATAAGCATCACAAACACAGATGCAATGTGTGATTGATTATAATGGTTGCTAAAACAAAATATCAGTGAGTAAACAGTTTTAAGACTTTTCCAAATTGTTCATCTATAGAACTAGGAGCATTTACTTACGATGAAAATTAGAATCTTCATATGAAAGGGTCAAAAGTATTGATGAAGTGAGATGGCAAACATTTTCATATAAACTGAATTACAGTTTAGAAATCACAGCATGTCCCATCATCCACTGCTGACATGGTATCTCGGGTGAATCTCTAAGAATTTAAGCCAATTATAGTTGAAAAAATACACAGTTAATTTTTCTTTTGCCTTAGCATTTGCTCTACAATTGGTATTCCCCAGGGGACTCTTCACGCGATGAACCTGCATGGCTACGGGCCGGCCGTTAGGTTTGTTTGATCTGCGCATCTAGTCAGAGAACATGAACTCCCATCTTCTGTGGACAGCATGTGTAACATTACAGAGGGAAGAAACAGACATGGCTTATAGGGAGAAAAAAGACACACGAGGAGGGATGGATTCTGAGCTGAGTCAGAAATGAGAACCTTTCTGAAATGCAAGGGCTTTGGGAAAAAATGTTTCACCTAATTAATTTGTCTGATTCCTAGAAGACTCTAATGCCTGTTAGTACACTGTTGAGTCATATGTAAATCTGCAAAACTTGTTCATCAAATTGCCCTGAATTTTACCTAATCTTGCATCAGGTCATCTTAGTGATCTGTCACAGAGTTCACTAAGGTATCATGTCAAAGATCAGCCACCCACGTTTTTGGCTAACTTTCTGATCAAGTAAATTGGGATGCCATGCTCAAATTCTATTTGCCATGTAAACTACTGAATTAGCACCACCCCCCTCCACATAACTACGTCCTCTATTATCTAATGGAGTTTGACAGACGTTTTGCGTATTTTCTGCCTCTCTAACCAATAATCCTATGCATGGTGTCGCTTTTCCCTTTCTGCTTAGGTTTTGCCTGGAGATTTTCTGCGGCCATCTTTCTTCAGCATAATAGCTACTTCTCACACAAATGCTTATTGCTGTAATTATATACAATCTTCTACACTCTTTAATGTCTGGGTCATAAATCCTGATGCTTTCCCCAACATTTATGTAATCAGTACCTTTTCTTGTTTAGACCCTCCCCACTTAATGATTTGAGTTCAAATGGCTGCTACTTATCAGACAAAAGTCCTTTATTTCAATGCAAAAAAAAAAGAAAAAAAGAGGCACTTTCTGACTTATCCTGTGTTTCATTGTGAGTGATTTCTGGTAACTTTCTGTTTTTCTTACCAACTCATGGCACTAAATTGGCTATATATGGCTTTGGCTATAGTTCTTTGTTATTAATACTAATATAAGCTGTGATAATTCCCTCACTGGTCATAGCTAACATTTTCATTGTGACCAACCAGACGACCATACTACATGTCAGAAATACTTACTAATTCTTTTTTCTTACTTTGAGCAATAACATTTAAAAAAGTCTTTTGGAGAAAAACGTAATAAGCCTATCCAATTCAAATGTATCTGCACAATAACAGAAGTTAATCAAAGCAAGAGCTCGTTGTCTTTTTATCTAAACCCTGAATCTTAACATATGACTATTTTTGCCTTCTCTGTCTGCCTTGGGACAGACACTGCTAAGGACAGACACTGCTAAGTTCTTAGGAACAGGGTGAGTTTTCTCAAGATTGCAGAGGGACCTTACCCTCAAGGAGGAGCTGGCAGCACCACCCACAGACACGGTTGTTACACCATGGGCATCTGACCACTGGTACAGCCCTCCAGACTAGGACTTATCAAATGGATCCACTGTTACTTTTCATGTGCTTGGGAGCTACGAGGAAGAAAAATCCAAGGGCAGAAGGCATGTGTTTGTTCTTCACTCTTACAGCCCCAAAAGTGGGCAGCATGCTGAGCACCAAGTAAGTACTCAATCAATGTCTGGTGAACAAATTCATGAATAATGGATAAATGAAGTGAGATACATCCTTCTTCTCCCTCTTTTTTCTTTTTATAAATGATCTAAATGGCAGAGTACACAGGAAAACCTGAAAAACACAAAAAAGTTGTGTTCTATTTATCCCTCAATGGATGGTATGTATCCTAAGTTGTGAGTTCCTATAGACTGTATTTATAGTTCATATGTTTAGGCACTTCATTTTACCAGATAGACAGAATGTTTCAGTTCCATCCAAATTGATTACACTGGTCAAGTTATGGACACAATATAATTTTAAGGAAAATAGAGAATAAATTCTGGAACAGAATGTCCAATGAGAAAAATGTGAATTGATAATGAATTGAAATAAAGCAAGGTTCTTCACAAGAATATATCCATGTATCAATGAATTTCAGACAGGTCAGTATTACCAACCTGGACTTTGCATATAAAAGTCTTTACTTCCTACAAAAAAGATTTATAAACCCCAGTCAAACAAATCTCTGTTATTTATGCATTTATATGTAAATTCTAAATAAAGTAAATTGTGGGTGTACAAATGAGCCCTTTGATCCTGAAAGGTGGAAGAGCAACAGGAAAAGCAGAGCTAGTACAGAAGAGACAGTAGGACAGGTCAGAGGTCAGGAAGAGGTCCGTCCATCAGAAGCGCTTGGCCTGAGCAGGGAATGACGCACAGCAGTACACTGTGGGGGGATAAATGGGGAAATATGAATGCAAACTCATGGAGAAATAAATGCCCACCATTATCATTCATCTTTAAGCCCCTGGAGATTTAACACTGCACAGCGAGTGATATATCGGCCAAATTGTATGACTATTGTTTCTTCCATTTCCTTTTAGTCTTTTCCTATGTCAATTGTTAAAAGGGTCTATTGATCCAACAGATATAATTCTGTCTCCTGTAAGAACTATACCATAAGCATCACTTCACTCACTACTGGTCCTTCAGGTTGTCAAATAATAACTTGGATTTGATATAAAACCTTAAAGTCCTTACAAGCAGAGATACTAAGCAGCTAGTAGGCAAAAGCCATTTCTTACTCTTTGCTTTGTGATGCCCTCAATTTCAGATCAACCCATGCCGCCCTGATAATGGTGACATCGGGCAGGGATCATGGGTAAACTCGGAAAATACGGATTGATTTACTGAGTTGGAGACAGACATCGACTGCCAGAGCATGTGGAGAACCACCGGTTTTAAGGAGCAAACGCCTCCCGAGTCCTGCTGTTCTCTCTAGTGAGAGATTGACCCGTGGCCTAATGGGCCATTACATGAGAGCAGCTTTAAGTCCCTGAAGGCCTTGGGGGATGGGGAGTAAAATAAAGAGGGGCTATGCCTGAATTCACAGAATTACATGAAAACCCCGAAGGCAAACAGTTTATAAGACTATTGACAGTAAGGGAATGCTTGGTTCATAATTCCTATTTACCTTTTTTTTATGAATTTATTTATTTTTAGATTTTTTTCTGTTACAGTAGTCCCCCTTATCTGACGTTTCACTTTTTGTGGTTTCAGTTATCCATAGGGCAACCAAGGTCTGAAGGAAGTGAGTACAGTATAATAAGATATTTAGAGAGAGAGAGAGACCATATTTACATAACTTTTATCATAGCATATTGTTATAATTGTTCTATTTTATTATTAGGTTTTTTTGGCTTTTTAAAAATTTATTTTACAAGTGGCATTTTTTCTTTCTTTACATTTTAATTGGTAAAACATAGTAATGATATTCAATGAAAGTTTTGAATCATTCTTGAAAAATCAAGATGGCAATAAAAAAAAAAAGATGGCAGTGCTTTATTTCTGGTAAAAGCTTAAATTTACAGGAATCCAGAAAGGGGTTCTTAAAAATGGTTTTTATGTCTAATCTGACTTCATGTTGCAAATTAAAGCTTCAAGAGACATAGATACCAGTTGTGATTATTAGTGCTTAAGAACTGACTTATGAAAATCAAAGAAATTGGTCCTTAGTTTTCTTAACTAAATAATTTTCTTTTTAGTATTCCTATTTATGTATGTTATTCCTTTGCAGTGTTATGCTGGTAAATGGTTAGTAACTAGCTCTCTGGAGAAAAAAGGTATAAATAGATATAATCAGTTTTACTGATATAAAGGAAGGGTAGCACAAAATTTATAATAATGAAATATACAATACTATTTTTTGTAAATCCTATATAACCAATTGATTCTCACAGAATTTTTTCATTAATTTTTGCCAGATTCTTTCATCTGTAGCCAGCCTATTACTACTGATAAATAGGCGTAGCTTCAACATCAATGTAGATTGATATTTTTATGTTAAACAGTAAGATGAAAATGAAACCAGGAAGATGTATGTTGGAATTTTACTCGTTTGTCAATCGCATGAATGACTTTGCTGAATGGATAATGGCTTCTGAAAAGTGGAGGAACAATTGAAATTTTTTTGTGCTATTCACAATGCACTGGCTACAGATATGACATGTCTTAATATTGAGTCTGCATTATTAATATTCCTCAATCACTATCTTATATCTAGACAATTGATAAATCAAGACCTGGTTTGCAACCTTTGACAATTTCCATGGTGTAAATACTTCCTCTGTGGTTAATTTCCCGCTATGGACGACTATCACTGAACATGGTGCTGTGGAGGGATGTGCAGCAGCACACTATTAGACAGCATTTTCCCTGTTCTACAGCATTGACCCATACAGAGCCAATATATGTAAATAATTTCAAGAACAAAGAAATAGTAAAATGTGGCAAAATAAGTAGGAAATGGGGAGGTTTTGGTATTTGTTATCTTTGTTTTTAATATTACTTATTTAATTATAAGCTTATATAATACACTTTTTAATAATGGTTTTGCTTAGCAATTGGTTTGCAAAATTCCTGAAATTTAAAAAAATCTGCTTTTATGAGCTGGCATAGTACAGTCCTGCTCCACTGAGTTGTCACTAAGTTATTTGATTCTTGATCAAGTCAAATACATAGTACCTTGTAAATAAAGGGCTAAGAAGTAATTAGCAAGAAGAAATAACTTCATAAGGTTTTTCAAAAATGCTATATGTAGACAGATTGTGATTCTCACTGCTTTACTTCTAAGTAGCTTCCAATCTTTAGTCTGTATTAGGTGGATTTAATGGTTTTCAAGGTAAAATAATAATAGGCTAAGAGTTCAGTTCCATTTTTTCTAATGCGCTTTTGCATAGGGAGAGACTCTGCTCCCACAGTCAATTAATTTCCTTCCATTTTATGCAAAGGCCCATCTGCTCAGGATCCACTTCCTGTTTTCCAGGATCCTGTGCCTTTTCTGGTGGCAGCAGGAGCAGCTGTGTGACCAGCTCTCTGGCCAGGGAAGTGCAGTGGCAAATAAGCACCAGCCTAGGGCAAGTAGGCTTCCCTGGGCTTGCTCTGAGCGCCATACACCTGCAGGGTTTCACGGGTGCTTCCCATGACGAACAGGACTCATAGGACTGTGTGTGTGTCACAAGCTTTAGAGTTAACTGCTTTGTTTGGAAACAGGGAAAGTGTTTAGTTTGGGTTCAAATTTTAGAGCAAGGCATTAGGTGACTCTATAGACGACTGGTCCCAACCTAAGGGGCTTCAGCCAAATTCCTGTGCTATCCTCTCCAGTTCAGGGCTCTTGCTCAGGCAGCACACGGCTGTTCACAGAGCCAGTGGCCCTTAGTGAATATCTGTTCCTGAAGGCAGGGACTGGATTACAGCCCCAAATATTTCAAGCTGTTTCCCTAACATTACTCGATTCTCAGTTCCTCTGCTGGGTCACTTGCCTAAAATGTAACTTATTGTTATTAATTTTGCATTGATCAAACTCAAACTACTAACTTCTAATTCAAAATTAGAGAGTTCATTTCTTCCATTTTATTTCTCTATTCTAGAATTTCCTTAAAGTTTTTTGGAATGGGACACCTGTTCACAAATTTAATAATAAAATCAATCAATCAGCTAGAAATAAAATGATAGTTGTTACCAGTGGTGCTTAGAACAGAAGAAAATTACCTATCTTCCCTTTATGTCTTTACAATCCTTTGTCAATTATTCTATGAGTGTATACCCACGAAAAGATTTATTTGCTCAAGCCTGGTGCAGGAAAATGTATAAGAAAATGACAATCTTTGGATATTTTCATTTCACAAATTTAAAGCAAATTGAGGATCCATAATTTGAGCTCCATATGCATTCATCTTTAAATTTCCAGGGTCTTCTAACTGGAATCAGTAATTAATAATTTGTTAATAGCCTAATTAGAAACAGTACTGCAAATCTTGTAAATAAACAATTCAAACAACAAATGGGATAGGCTCTGTTACTACAATTCATAACGAAGGTTCAGCTGAAATCAGAATGTCAGTGGAAACAAGCTGATTAGAAAGTTATGGAAAGTTATGGGAAGATGCATATGACACAAATATATTGGTTTAGACATGCACATAACACATCTATGGACATGATTAGATATCTAAGCTTAATAGGTAAGCTTATTAATAAGAAACAAAATGTTTAGAGAACATTCCATTATTTTTACAACGGTGCTAGGAAACCTCCAACCTCCGACACATGCCAAAGCCCCACTGGCAATGACTGCTGTGACATGAGGCTTTGAGAAGTCACACAGTTTAATCACTTTTCTCTCACACACATCATAACTATTTACCAACTCAGACTCTGCACATGTTGACCTGACTCTGACAGCCAGGAGGAAGCTGAGAGCGTGTATCAGGCAATAGGAATCTCAGTTCTATCAAGGTGATGGCAGAGAGCTCCCTGTTCTCTGGCCACACACAGCTTCGCACTGGCTCTAGGCTGGGGTTAAAAACACCACATTTTGTCTATTGTAAACTCATGCTTTCTACAGAGGAAGTAATTTAAGTGAGATCCAGGATGTTTAAGATTCATAAGGTAAACACACAGCTTCCCCAACACCATTCTGTTTCCCTCTTACTACTAACATTATCAAGAAACCAGACCCTTTGGTGTCTGGATACTAAATGGGCACATTTGAATCATAGGAACATTTCTCCTTTGCTCTGTAGAAGCAGAAAATGAGAAGCATAGCTTGGGATCAGGCCTGAAATTGTCCCTCAAGGAGAACAGTTTCTTAGTAAGTTCTGACTTTCAGATGCTTGGCCGTACCGTCTGTGAGCTGAGCCAGCCACCGGATCGTCACCAGTGGCACACCATCCCCTCTCCACACCTACTCATAACACGTATTACGTCCTCCAGAGGACCACCAAGCTGAGAGCTGCAACCGGTGCAGTGGCCACTGCGAGCTCCTCATGCAGCAGGCACTGTCCACAACCCCCAACCAACAGAGCCCCAGCACTGGCCAGCAATCAGAGATGTGCATGTACCTCAGGGCATTCTGGCCCCATCCCCATCCCCATCCCCTTTCCAGTCTGTCGCACAGGCCTGGGTCATCTTAGGTGGTCCCTCCTGCCAGGGATTGGGCCAGGTATTGCTCAACTGCCATCCATGAAACATACAGAAACTCTTCAATGGGGGTTTCTGGGAAAAGTTCCCTTTCGCCTACAAAACTATTAGAAGAGATGGTCACTTTTCCTCCGCTGTAAGTTCCGCGGCCTGACATGACACCTGGAATAGCTACAGACTTCTTGCTACCAGCCTGAGGAGGCAGCCAAGCCCAGAGATGATACAGAGAAAAGATGGAAAGAACCAAGAGTATTGATGACAACTTTAGGCTTCAGATTCAACTAACACTGAAGTTCCTGCCACTCTGGGATTCCTGTTCCTTGAGATAAGACATTCCCTAACTGTTGAAGTAGGCTTGAGAAACAAGTAAGGTTTCTCTTACTTGTAACTTGTATTAGTTATCTCTCACTGGATATAAATTACCCCAAAACCTAGAGGCTTAAAACAATAAGCTTTTAACATCCCACAATTTCTATGGGTCTAGAATCTGGGCACAACTTAGCTGGGTGCCTCTGACTCAAGCCCTCTCACAAGGCTGTACTTGAGGTATTGGCCAGGGCTGTGGTCTTATCTGAAGGCTCTACTGCGGGAGGAAATGCTTCCCACCTCACTCAAGCGGCTGATGGCAGAACTCCACGCACAGGGTCAGTGGACTAAGGGCCTCAGTTCCTCACTGGCTGTTGGCTGGAGGACGTCTCAGTGCCTGGCCTTGCGGGTTTACATAGAGCAGCTTATAGCAGGGCAGTAGGCTTACTTTGGCATGAATAAGAGAGAGAGGGTACCCCTGATGGAAGCCACGGTCTTTTTTCTACCCTAATTTTGGAAGTGAGAAGTAACATTCCACTACTTCTGCCATATTTTATTCATTAGATATGAGTTGCTAAGTCTAGTCCACATTCAAGGGGAGAGAGCTACACGAGGGAGTGAACTTGGAGACGGGGATCACCGGGACTTGTTAGAGGTGCCCCCCGCACAAATGAGCATATCCTTCCCTACAGGCCAGACTAGGAAACCACAGAGGAAGAAGCAGGAAGGAAAGGTCGGGATGCCAAATACCACCAAGAACTTCACATCTTTCTCAAGTACACCCACAACAGGTCTTTGATGCAGTATCAGCTCTTTTGAGAGCTCCTACAGACTTGAAGCGCCGGTACTAGATATTCTTTAACCTAGAAAACATCTCAGTTTGATGAAGCTGAATGGAATGGCACCACCGTAATTTGATACTTAAAATTCACAGTGAGACATATTCTGGTATATTTCTTTATTGAATACATTTGATATGTCAGGCACCAATTTGAAGGATGGACATTAATATGAATAAGAATGTTATAGCCTCTGAGTAGCTTAAACTAGTGCAGGACGGTACGAAACAGGCACGTGTAATGTAGTGTGGTGAGCAAAGGAAAGGGCAAACACCTAAGTACAATGGGGGGATGGCACACTGCGGGGGGGGGGGTGTTGGGCTTGCCAGAGATGGGCTCCTCAGCCGGCTGCAGCATGTGCACAGGGAACTCCCTGCTTGGCAGTGGCCTGAGCATGCAGAGCTCCTCTCAACCTGCACCCAGTCTGGGCCCACACAGGGTGAGCCGGGGAACTGGCTGTGTACAGGGGCCCCATGAGTGGATGGTAACTCTACTCCTGAGAACTCCTGACTACTGTACATTTGTTCAAAAAGTGTTCACGAGTCCCAGACATACGTGGCACCAAACACATGAACACACAATCTTCTCCATTTTGCCTTTGTTTCAGGTAAACGTGGTCTTCATGACCATGATCGAGCACTGATGACAGTTTCAGCATTAAGATGGGATTGAGGGCTTGTCCTTGGGCTAAGTGCTCAGGCTGGCAGCCGCAAAGGGGAACACCAGCGAAGCCATCAGGCCTGGGACTGGTCAGGGTCCTACAGAGGTTGGGGGAAGACAAGGGAATGCGGGGGCAGAAACCCAGAGTGGGAGAGATCAAAGTCAAGGCTGGAGTTGCAGAAGACGGATTTATGCCTTCTCATCACGTCTCACATTTGTGTGCAAATTTGTTATCTATTCACTTTTTGAATCTTATCTTCTGAAGGTCAGCTATGCTTACTGGTTTTCAAGAAAGTATATTTTCTCCTTTTTAGCAACCTTAGGGAAACATACCATCTGCTGTATGGATCACAGTGATGTGTGAAAGCCAAAGGTGCCCCCTGGGAAGCTTCTGTGTGGCTGGAGAAAAGTGCAGAGTGACAAACGGAGCCAAGATCCCATCCACAGAAACCCTGCTGCACTGCCGTGGTGGGCAGCCTCTGGCTCGTCTTCCCCATGATGACGGTGCCTGCCCCACAGAGCCGTGGTGTGGGCCACACGAGACCTTCTGTGAGATGCCTGGAGCTCCGTCTGGCCCTGGCAGGTACTCAAGGTAAGTTCCCACCAGAAACACAGCATTTCTTGCACAAGGAACACAATTTTAAAACTGAACTCAGGAGGAGATATGCAAGAGCTATACTGGGCACAAAAATGTGTCTCCTGAACTTCCACACAGCCAGAAACAGCCAGAAGTTTGACCGGGAGTGCAGGGGAGAAGCATATACCATGGGGACACACACTCCCACCCAACACTGATGCGCCAACAACCTATGTCCTGCTGGAGGAAGGTGAAAGGATCACCGGGATTTCAACAATATGTAAAAACATAAAATGAACGCAAACAAAGGACTCATTTTCCTTAACAATTTTTAAGTCCTGAAGGCAAGCTGCATTCTGCATATTTGGGCAAGCGATCCTAGCTTTTCCTGCCACAAACAACAGGCAGGCCAGTTCTGCTAACTAGGCAACAAAAAAGCTCTGAGTTGGACACGTGGAGTGTGGCAGACGCAGCAGGAGAGAGGCAGGAAGCAGAGGAGCAGGAGCGTCTGCTGAGCCCCAAGACCGGCAGGGCGCTCGGCCGCTTCTGAGAGAGGGAGGCTGAAATCGTGCCATCTGACACCTCCCGGGGTAACTTCTGCCCCCGTCCTGCTTCACTCTACTGCTGGCATCTCTGCAGGCATGAGAGGGACGGAGGAGTGGAAAGGTGAAGGACGCGGCTGAGGGCAGAGGAAGTCCCAGGCGATGGCAGAGAGAGTTGGCAGGAGGCACGAGGGCAATGGAGCCACAGGCAAGAAGAAAGCCAGTCTGGTCTTCTGCCTGTGGCTTTGTCCACTCTCTGCTCAGCCCCGTGGGGAGCCTGCAGCAGCATGGGACACGTCTTCCCAACTCCGCAGAGACAGGAGGAGGCACGACCTGTCCACCTGACACAGGCCTCGGTGAGTGCCCCACCCAACGTCTCATGTGCCGGTTGCCACCCAGACAACACTGCGCCTGAACAGTGAGAGCCCCAAACACAAGGGGTGGGGGAAGCCAGGGCCCGGGAGTCTGCATGGGGTCAGGTGTGGGAAAGGGCACCAGGCCTTTTGCCTGGCTCCTCCACCCCGTGTGGGCTGTCACAAAGCCACTGGTCCTGTGGCTGTTGTCCCGATTGCCGACGGCCTGTGCACAGCTTCACTCTTTCCATCCAGTGATTCCTTCCTCACCTCTCCCCTGGGGAGCAGGTTCTGTGGGCAGTGACAACAGCCATCACCTTTCTGACTGGTAAGTCTAACCCTCAATTTTTGAACACCTCATAGAAATTCATTTGCATTCAAAGGCATATCTAATGTCAAGATGATCAAATGTATTTTAAGGGTAGAAAACAAGTATTTGTGAAGACAGATAAAATGAATTGGGATTATCCTGCCTAGAGAAAGTCGGTAAGTCATCTAACAATTAACTAACTTTACTCAGAAGCTGGCAGGCAGTTCATCCTCATCCCAAAGAAGGCAGAAAAAGATAAAGTGGTCCGGTGGCAGAAGTCTGCACTTGCCAACCAGCAGGCTGTGCATGCTCAGGCGGGCACCGCGGGGCACTGGCTGAGCGCACACTGGGGTTATGCTGCTGCACACGCAGCCAGGCGGGGTCGCTCTATCAGGAGGTGTCACCGCGCAGCACAGACGTACCCAGGGGTTGAGCACAGGCCTGGCACGCACAGGATGCCATCTGAATACACAGAGTTAAATACATGAAACTATTACCCGTCTAGAGGAGGGAATGTATATATAGTGCTTACTACAGCCTGAAGAAATCCCGGGGAACAGCAGGAAAGCCCATCTCAGACCGCGCGTGCTGAGAAACAGAAGCAAAACGACTTGGGCTCTGGCTCTCGGTACCCTCCAGGCAAACTCATGCCCCTGCCCTGCTCCAGCTTCCCTTTCCGCAGGGCAGCAGTACCGACGCGCGGCCACCGGCTGCACGGTTCAAAGACTCGCTTACAAACGAAGTCGTCCCAGCTCGTGGGCACAGCCCGCCTCCTGCCTGCCCGAGCCGACCGGCGTCTCCACGCCGCTGGACCGCTGCCCTCGCGCAGACCAGACGCCAAGGTTAGTTCCGATCTGAGGAGCCTCAGCTCCTCGCTGTCTGTCCCCGCTCACAAGGTACAACTTCAGCTGACGCCTAACCACAGACACGAGTGACCAACTGGCTAAAGCATTCGGAGGGCGCTCTCTGTGAAGTGGACACACTGCATTCAGCATTGAGAAAGAAAGCCGGAAGGAGAGGCACAAACACCGAAAGGCAGGAACGTCAAGTCTGGAAACCCAGCCCTGGCGCCAGCAGCCCAGAGAGACGAACGGGCAGCACAGAGCCGGAGTGGGACCGGGAGGCACGTACGTCTGGGTCTCGGCTCTGGGGCCCTGGAACCAGCGCCTTCCCCAGGAAAGCCAAGCGGCTCCGCCGTGCCCGCGTCCGTGTCGGGAGGAGGGTAGGGCGGGGGCGGGGGCAGCACCAACTGGGGCGGGCCCCGGGCAGCGCCTCTGGGAGGCTTCTGTGGCACCTGCCGTCCGCCACCTACACGGGATCAACAGGGTTACTTCAGAAGGTTAGGCCGACAGCGTCCTGCCCCCCACAGAGGCCACACTGCCGCCTCTGCCCAGGCCCCACATCAACCTCACTGGGCACCACACCCAGCCGCACCCACGCCACATCCGATCTCCTCGGGCACACAACCAAACCCAGCCTCACCTGGCACCAGCCACGGCCAGCCGCACCCACGCTGCAGCTCCACGCGTGTGTGTTCTGCTGTCAGCCAGTTTGGAAGCACCTGCCTGGCGGCACTTTGTTTCTGGCAGGCACAACTGCACACATTCTGGGATTGACAGCTATGCTTAAAAGCCCCTCAACAGCTTTGTCCAGTTAAAGGAGCTCTTTTTATTCACGCTGGTCTTTCTCAGGTTCACAGGTTTGTTTTTCAGCTTCCTCTTGTTGCTCTTCTGTATCCACTGACCTACGGTGGACAGGCTGACGACTGGCTGAGCTTATCTCTTGTCAGCCCATTTATGCGTTCAGCCTCTTTGGCTGTTTAGCATAATAGTTGTCAGTTTTCTTCACAGAGTGTCCTGAGCTGTAGGGAGAGTTAGGGTGGCGTGCCCGGCTGCAGTTCCTCTGTCAGGCAGGCAGAGAGTCCTTGCTCTGGGGCCGCACTGGGGACACGTTTACATGCGTGTGGAAACGGATTCTGTCCACGGCCATTCCCCCCTGAACGCACCTGATCTTATCTGAAAATGGCTTTCTTATGCTCATAAAGTTTTTGAAAGTCAATGACAATGTAATAAATGATATGAATCACTAGTGTCGTGACTCATGATTACTATTATTATTTTTAAAACCACTTCCTTCAAGCTTTACAGTTTAGAATCTTCTAACAATTAATAGATTCTATGCTTCATGCCCTTTACCAGGCTGTTAATAAAAATATTACGAGATACCATTTCTTCCTCAAGACATATATCCACTCATTGCTTCTCTTGGTTATAGCGCTCTGGAGGTGGAAAAGCACAATTTCCCTGTATCAAAACATCATTTCCTCCCGCAAAGGGCAAATAAACCAGAATCAGTCTGGGCTGTGCTGTCAGGCCCTGGAAGTGGCATCACCTGGGGAGCCCCTGGGAGCAGGCATGTAGCAAGGACAGATCCCCACTCCAAAAAATTTAGGTCAAGACCCAAATCCAACTAGCTATGATAGTATTTTAGTGCAAGTTATAAAATAAACCTTTCTTTCTATATTTAATGTCTAAATAGAAAAGTCACTCAACATTTTTTTTTGTGGGTAGGGGCAACTTTTGTTTTTTTCCAACCTAAAGGCTAAGCTTCAGTTAAAAGTTCTGTTGTGGTGCTATTTGTGTACTTTTAATTCATGGGGATTCCTGACAGATGGCAATCTGACAAGAAATTCTCACCAAAGCCTCTCCACCATCCCCTGCCCCTCAAAACATCCAAATCAGTAGTAAGGGAGCTCCTGGACTTCTCAATACTCACAAACACTTGTCTATGGACGAGAGAAAAAGACTTGTAGTGAATTATTATTATTCATGCTCTTATAATGTTTCCTGGTGAGGGAATTGTTCCTATGGTTTTCAGTTTTAGAACATTCACCCCCATTTCCACTGTCCCTGTGGGCACCAGCTGACCCCACATGCCTGGCTGGGCGCTGCAAGCACACCAGACACAAGGACAGTCCTCCAGGGCTGAATCGGGGGGTCCTGCCATGGGCAGAAGTGGGCTGTCTGGCCTGAAGGGTGGCATGACTCAACCATGTCCATACGGCCACCTAAGCCAGTGCTTACAAAGGGTTTCTGCCCCTTTACAAAGTGTGGGGATAGAGCTTAGAAGGGAGAATGGGGGTTCTCTTCATGAAACAGGAGAAAACTGGGTTTATTGTAATGATCCACTGATAATGTTTCCTTTGAATCTGAGAGTACTTTCCTTTGGGGAAGAGGATGAACTGGCAGCAATACAGGTTATTGGTCCTCAGGATAACTAATCACAGGCTGTGGAATGCTACGACATTAAAAGTGAAGTATTGACTGGGGGAGTGCTGACAAACAGCTGAATAGCTCTTATGACAGTTCAGGTCCTGACGGTGCAACCGCTCATTCTCGGGAGTACTCTTCCTCCTGGGGCTACAGGCATTAGGCCAAAGGTAAAATGTGGGGGCGCTGAGTGGATTAAAGGGCACTGTGCGTGGCTGTCTGGGGGCATCGGGTGCACGGTGTTCAGGGGTGTCAGGCTTAGGAGGTGTGAATCCCAGACGGCCATTCTCTAAAGCCTTCTCTGCGGGAGCCATTTCTCTTCCTACTCAAGTGAAGTAAGGGATACTGAATGATTTTAAAACAGCGCAACCACCCCCAGCTCGCGGGCCCGGAGACCTCCACCGCTCAGCTTCTGTCCACCTCGCCTATGGCACAGGGGCGGGTCTGATGAGCTAACAGGTCTCTTCCTGTTCACAGATATTATGATTCCATCCTCTTTCCTCTGGGTTCTCTTTTCCTCGAAGAATATCAGGGTCTTTGCTAAATATATGCCAGGTCTATCAGGGGAGAGCAATTGCTAACGGGATGGTCAAAACTGAACTGGTGTCAGCTCACCATACGTCGCACGGGGCCTGCGCTGCCTTTCCAGTGCCAGATGTCCTTCAAGGCAGCTTCCCTGATGGCGTCCCGAGAACAACTCTTTTTGCCATCAGAGATGTGTGTCACACACTCACACTCGCTCACACTTGCTCACACTCACTCGCTCTCCCCAGCTTCAGCCATTCCCCCCACCATCCCGCCTTCTCAATGCTGACATGATTTCCACCAGATATTGCCAGTAAGATAGGAAGCGACTCACAGCTATTTATTTCCAGACTTCCTTTCTTTAGCATTAAGAGTGTCTGGGTTAATGCCATTACAGACAAGGCCACTGCAAGAGTTAACGGCAGGGCTGACATTCCATGCCCAAGCAAGCATCCCAGCGCTGCCGCGCCTTACTCACCCACTGTGCTCTTCCTGTTCTCTTCCTTGTCCTCCGTGCGCGTGGGGACCAGGGGACTTGGTGGAGGTGGCTGTGGCAGGGGTGGTTGTGGCGGAGGCGGAGCTGGCGCCCGCCGCTTCTTCTTCTGTAAATCGACCTGTGACCCCAGAGATACCTATGAAGCGCAAAGGAAAGACAGGCAGCATTAGAGGTGCCGTGCTGGGGTGACGTGCATGTGGGTGGCGAGCTTGGTGGGAGGCGGTGCTGGCAGAGGGTGGCCAGTGCCCTCCCCAGGTCCTCTGAGGCAGGCAGGGCAGGCAGTGATGTGAGGGCTGGGGTATTTCCCAGGAGTGGCTCACAGACAAGACCCCGTGGGCAAAGGAGCTCATACTTCCTAAGGACTCCAGGCAAGTCTAGACAGCTGCTGAACTTCCCTGTGCCACAAACGAGGACGAGATCCCTTGCCCTTGATTAAATGCAAGAGAACTATTCCTCTGGAACAGCACGGGCTGCCGTGATTCATGATCACGCCGAGGAAGAGGGACGGGAGCAGCTCAGACCTCAGCCCCGCTTCCCTTCCTCGGCGAGTTCACAGTCCAGAGCAGCGAGGGCTAACCGCCCGCAGGCTGACCGCCTGAATCCACAACCGCAACTCCATTCCTCAGTGTGTGAGACGTGGGATCAGTCCTCGGGACATCGGTCTCCCACCCAGAGCAGAAATCCAGCTCCTGCTCAAAGACTTTAATGGTGAAAAATTCATAGCTTCTAAAATTCACACCTTGTCAATACTGGGCAGTTCTAAGTGCCGAAGATGAAATCTGTTTCGCTTGTAAAATTGAATCTACTGATTCCCGTTCTTCGTCTCTGAAGAACTGCACAATTCTCCTCTTTTCCTCATTACAGCCAAAGCTTTTATTCATTCATTCTCATTGATTAAAATTCATTTAAAGAGCTCTGAATCATGTGCAGAGCAGTGCAGAGCATGTGCAAAGGATGGAAATAACGACTGTGCTGGTCCTGCCTTTAGGGAGCTCACAGCCAAGTCTTTCACCCCAGCCCAAAGACTCACCGATCCCTCAAGAGCCTGCCACGCAGAGGGCACCCTCCAGCACCACCACCCGCTGCCTCTCTTCTGATCTTGGTGCTTGTTGGTCTGTTAGCTCATACTTGCACCATGTGTATCAGAACTGAACATACGGCTCCTCTGCCCAAGGAGGACAACTTCCTTTTCTGCGCTGGACATGGTATATACATACATGTATATGGGGGGGGTGTAGTCTTTTAAAACTTTTTATCAGTAATTGCTATGGCACTCACACTCAGGGCAACAGAGTGAGACTCTGTCTTAAAAAAATAATTTTTATCAGTAATATACATTTATTGCAAAAAAAGTTTAAAATGTATAAGTAAAATGAAGAAAATAATCATTTTATTAACACTCAGAGTAAACTACTAACAGCTGGCATATACCATATTTTTCCAGTCTTTATTTTTTCTTTTAAAAGTAATTTTTTCTTTGCTTCTACTCCAGTATATTATAACCACCTCCTATACCTTTAAAATTCTATAACATATTTTATGTAAAACATAGACATAACTTAAAGTCAAATAGTCCTACAAAGCTTATCATCAAAACCAGCAAATCCCTGTCCACCACCCACCCCAGCAATAACCACTTCAAACATTTTTCTTTTGGCATCTACTCCATTTTTCTAAATAATAAGTTTATTCTGCTATTTCTTGATTTTTCCATGTTAGGTATTGGCTTTCTGCTCCAGAAGATGAGGATTTAGTTCTCTGAGATAGACACAGACACACACACTGTCTTCTTCATTTTGCCAAAAATTATAGCACAAGATTAAATTTCTGCTAGTTATACATGTCTAGTTATTATAATAGATATTATAATTATGAAGAACAGAAGTTTTCTTCAGCAGGAATTTCCTCCTTCTGAGATGTACAATGTGTATGATAATTACAGCTTCTCTTTATTTTACCTTTGTGTTTTCCCTGAACTTGGTAACTGATTTGATTTCGAGCTTTTTTCTTTACTGAATTTCCTGGAAATTCCCTTTTCCTCTACTCAGTTCTGATTCCTTGTTCCTAGATCCTCTGCCTTTTTTATAATTCACCCTTCATTTCAGTGGTAGACAGTCTCCAGCAGCTTCCTGAGACAGGATGTGTACGAGCAAGATTTTTGAGACCTTGAAACTGTAAGGATTTTTTTTCTATTACACTATACAGTCAGTATGGATGCATATGGAAACCTAGCATGGAAATAGTTGTCTCTCAAAGTGTTGAGCCATCTCCCACTCCTAGCTTGCAACTGTGCAGTGGGACACCCACCACCACAGGGATGCTGATCTTCTCGTGGGACCTGCTTCCCTCTGCAGGCGTGGAGGCTCCTCTCTTACTCCTTTGTGCCCTGAAATGCCATGATGGTGAGCCCTGGCATTTCAGGGCATGAAGGAGTAAGAGAGGAGGAGCCCTTTTCATCCACTGTCTGGGGCATTCGCTGACCCTACAATCTACATGTGCTTTAATTCTGTAGAATTTTCTAGTGTTAGTCCTTTCAGCTTTTTCTTTCCTCTGTTTTCTCTTGTTTTCTTTCTCTGGGATTTCAATTAGTTGTATTTGGGCATTCTAAACCTATTATCTAATTTTTCTTAAAAACTTGTCTAATTTTGTTCCCTCTTTCTTGGAAATTTTCTTTACTTCACTGTAAAACTCCTATGAATTTTTAAATTTCTTTTACTGTTCTTTTAATTTCCAAGAGAGCCCTTTTATACATTTTTTAAAATAGTTCATGGTCTTGTTTCCTGGACGGAATATTTTTGTTTTCCTCATTGAAGTTATTATTAATATTTAAATATTTAAAAAATGCTTTCACATTCACTTTCTTCGGCTTTTTGTATTTTGTTCCAAGATATATCTCTCTCTCTCTCTCTCTCTCTCTGTCTCTGTCTCTCTCTCTCTCTCTCTCTCCCTCCCTCCCTCCCTCCCTCCCTCCCTCCCTCTTGGCCTCTGTATAGCAATTGGGACTTTCCCTCAAGTTTCCAGCAATCCCTGGCTGACAGTTTATAATCTGCGTATTTCTGTGGATAGGTTCTATTCACACGCTAATGGGGTGTCTGGGCAGAAATCTGGTTAGCTCACTGGGGCTCCCTCCTAAGTGGGCACCTTGCACACAGAGGAGTCCTCAGCCCCCTGCCTGAAGGCAGAAGCTAGTCTTTCAGAGTCTAGGGAGCAGGTCTTGAGGCTCTCATGCAACACGTGAATTTTCACTTATCCCTGTGTTGGTACAGACTCGGTTGTGTCTGACGCTCTGAAATCTGAGACCTGGGTTCTACCCGCCTGGGGTTGGGAGTGCGGATGCCTGGCTGTGGCATGTAGGGGGATCTGGCGGTCTCACTACTTCAGATGCAGAGATGCAGCCGCCCTCTGTCATCAGCTCCTCCTGCACTCTGCTATGCAGAGGAACGTGTACCCCAAATTCCTAAGCATTATGGGGGCTGGTCTGATGGCCTCTCCCACCCAGCAGTCAGGTTGCAGCTGCCTCTGCATTGCTAGGTATTTACCACAATGAAAACACATTCCAGCCCCCACAGAGTCTACGACTACAGTCATCACCTGCCATTGCTTCTTCTCCTCTTCTCTCTGTCTCAGTGGACTAATATTTTTATTTATTTTAGTGAGGTTTCAGAGGAGAAACATAAATTTGTTTTACTAGCTGTATTTTCCTGTTTCTTTCAGCTTTACTGAGGAATAATTGATGAGTAAACACTGTGTGCATAGACTCAAAAATGTATGATGCTCTTGACCTTCAGATGTTCACAGTCTATGGAGGCAGATAATTCCGTAAGACTTGCACAATCTTCTAGGCTGTAAACAGTGCCCCAAACTGTAATTTGCAGTTTATTTGGGGACCTGGTTTGTTCTATGAATCACACTGGTTAATTGAAGCCCTCGGAGCTCTCATTTCTCTCTGTACAATAACAACACACTCCAGAATTCTGTTGAGTGTCCACATTAAATTGGAGATAATTAGGGAGCACGGAAGTAGCTCTGGTTTACTCAATTTGAAAAAACAATTTCACCTGTTGAAAGACAGTTCTGGCTCACTCCTTGTTACAAGATTTGGAGAAGGATTAAACTCCTTGAGCCTTTGCCAACATGGCCCAGCTTTGCCACCGGTAGTTCTTCTCCCAGAGTTAATAACATCCATTTGACAAACAGTGATCGAATACCACGTCTCTTCCAGTCACTGTGCCACTCCTGATAAATTAATTAACTCACTTGAAAAGTGTTTATCAAATTATGAGGCCCTCTGCTACAGATATGATCTAATGGGTGCTTGTTTTAGTTTAAGGTGCTTAAACAAAAGGGTTATAGCAGATGCATTTACAGACGTTGAGAAAATATTATCAACATTGGAAGCAACAAAAATTTATTAAACATTTACTGAGGGTGCCCATCATATCTCATGAGACTATCTCAAACTCCCCAAAAGAAAGGCAATTTTACTATTTGTATTTTATACAGGAAGAATCTGAAGATTATGAAAGATAACTTGTCCCAGGTCATACAGCTAACAAGTGAGCAGAGTCAGGATTAACCCTGGTTTCCCTCCAGCCCATTTCCTTGTACTGCCTTCCCAGCCTCAGGCCAACAGGTCAGGAAGAAATATCTTTTGCACTTGTGGTACTGCAAGTGACTAAGTCCATGAGTTCCATTGTCCCTCATGGTAAAACATTCACCTGCTGGGCACTAGAAACCAGTCTGTGCTTGGAAGTATTGCTTTAGAAAACATTTTTTAAATCAGCACAATTCTTTGAGAAATACTTAAAATCTAGTCCTGCTTGCTTCAGAGAGCTTGTTTCCATCCTTTTTTCCCCTCCTAGAACCAGAAAATGGAGTGCCTTCTTGTTATGGATCAAATGTTTTTGTCCCCTAAAACTCAGACGTTGAAATCCTAACCTACAAGGTGATGGTATTAAAAGGTAGGGTCTTGGGAGGTGACTTGCTCATGAGGGTGGAGCCCTTGTGAATGGGATTAAGTGCCCTTGTAAAAGGAATCCCCCACCCCAAAGCTCTCTAGCTCTCTTTCCACCACACAAAAAGATAGTTGCCTGAAAACCAGGAAGAGATTCCTCATCAGTCACCAAATCTGCTGGTGCCTTGATCTTGGACTTCTCAGCTCCCAGGGCTGTGAGAGGTAAATGTGTGTGTTTCAAGCCACCCAGTCTGTGGTATAGTTGCTATAGCAGCCCAAGCTGACTGGGATACCTCTTTGGTTGGTCAGGGCTGATCTTACAATCCTTTCCATCTGGTGTGTGGTAGCAAGGAAGCTTTCCCCAATAGCAGAGACAGAGCAGATTTCTCAGTCTTTTTTTGAAAACATTCATTCCACTTTGACCTCTTTGGTCTTTTAAGCTCATTGTGCCAATTATGTGTAACACCAGATCTGAGGTCAGAAAGTGTTTGAGTGGGAAGTAAGTCTAATTTAAAGAGGACCAATGTGATTCTCACCATGAGACATGCAGCCCATGTTCCTGGGCTCAACTCCATACCTGCCTCCTCAACTCCATACCTGCCCCAGGTGTGGCATTTCATGGGGACTTAATAAAAAGTGACTAAATGAACGTGAGTGTGTTTATCTTCCACATCCCTTTACACTTTTTATCTACACACATACATCATGTTCACATTACTCTTGGGGTAGTGGATATGTTCACGGTCTCATGCGTCTGGCTGAAGCGGAAGGACAGCAATAGTGCCTCCGTCGGCACGTGCTGTGAAGATGAGCAGAGCTCAGCACACTGTGTCCATTTGTGTGTTCATTCACTCAGGCGCTCATTCATTCATTCAAACACAGGTGTACTCGGTGCCAAGCTGCACACAAAGCAATGGGCTCATACAAGTGAGCCAAAGAAAACTGGATAGATTTCTTTCTAAAATCGTCAATTCACAGAATCAAAGAGTGGAAAGGTGGTTGCCAGGGGCTGAGATGTGAGGGAAATGGGAAGTTGCTGTTCAATGGGTGTAAAGTTTCACTTATGCAGGATGAATACGCTCTCCAGATCTGCCGCACAACACTGTGCATATAGTGACCAGTACTCTATCTTGCATTTAAAAATTTGTTTAGAGGGAAGATCTCAAGTCAAGTGTTCTCAGCATTCACAAGGGCTCCACCCTCATAAGCAAATCACCTCCCAAGGCCCTGCCTTCTAATACCATCACATTATAGGTTAGGATTTCAACATCTAAGTTTTAGGGAACAAAAACATTTGATCCATAACAAGAAGGCACTCCATTTCCTGGTTCTAGGAAGGATAAAAGGATAGGAAAAAGCTCTCTGAAGCAAGCAGGACTAGATTTTAAGTATTCTTCAAAGAATTGTGCTAACTCATTTAAAAATGCTTTCTAAAGAAACACAATAAAATAAAATTAAAAAAAAATGTGACCCATGTTGTCAACAGGATTTCAGAATGGCTGAGTTTAAGCCCTGAACAGCCTCTTCTCCCCATTCAACAAGAATGTCAATAACCATTCTTGTTTTTTATCAAAGTGAAAAGTGTTCTAAATACTTTTAAAATACATATTTTTTGAATATTAGGATTGGCAATTTTAATGATTATTATGTGTATGAGTGAGAAAGAAAGAATGAATTGGTTGTTTATATCCATTAAACCTTTTTTTCCCTACCATGGTGTTGATCTGTTCTTAGCAATATCCTATAAATTACATGTATATTGTAAACATTTTCCCTAGTTGGTCACAGCCTTTTAATTTTCTGCATTTTACTTTTTGAGAAGGTAAAATTTTATCTAATTCAATCTGTCATAGTTTTCTCCCACTTTTTTTGGTGTCTGATCCTGTGGCATACTAATAAAAGGCCTCTTGATTCAAAATTTAAAAATTCCTATTGTTTTAAAATAACTTTATGGTTTAATTTTTTTAGATTTTTACTTTAAATCAACCTAGACTTAATTTTGTTATGTGCCCTATATTTCCTCTAAATGTTTAGCTTACAAGGAAAATGACATTTACTTTATAAATCTGCAGGTATCTATGTAACCACGAAATATAACATTATGAACAGAATGAGGTGTGAAAAACTGGTGTTATAACTGATGTTTCCTTTACTAACTAAAATATAGAGTTGCATCTCATCCACAGAGAATTTGGCTTGCTGGAAATCCTACCTGTTCAGAACACAGACCCAAACCATGTGGAGCTGGATTGCCTGAACTCATGTCAGAGTGGCCTCCTGCAGGATGTACCTGCCCCAGCCCTACCCTGCATCCTGGCAGCCCCTTAGCAGCTCCTGTCACCAAAGTTACCTGATTCCATCTCCACTAATTAATAAACGCAAAATTTCCTGGGAAGAGTCAGGGTCAAGTCTGAAAATCAGAAAAGTTCTTGATTCATTCTATAAAGGGAAATCTTAGGGAAACCTCTAAACTGCTTAAATAATTTCTTTTAAAAAAAAGATTCACGCTTAAAGGGATAAATCCTCAGTCATCTAACATAGTTATTTCTTTATCATGTTCTCACTCTCCAGGATCACCAGGGGCCAATGTTCCAGTATAATGAGGCTGCTCTGGATTAAACTTTACATTTTAACCTATTAATCTTTTACATGATGATGATTACATGCAACTTCCATTAAATACACTTGTATTATTAAGGTTATGACCACAAAGATCATAAGCCAGAACAGCCTAGAAAAGTATATGAAGAAATGAGAACGCTGTGTGGTGTTAACACTAGGACCCTGGTGCCAGACTGCTGAGCTTAGAGTTTCGCATCCACCATCAGCTGTGTAATATTGGATGAGTTGCCTGTCCTCTCTGTGCCTCAATTTTCCCATCTGTAAAACAGGGACAAATATAGTACTTGCTGCTTTTAGTTACTATGAATAGTATCATGAGAAGTAAAGAGACCAGTACCCTCACTGGTGGGCAGGTTATTCTTACCATCATCCCATTCACTCGGCTAACCAATAGCAGACAGCCTAACAGGAACCTGGATACCCAAACGTCACCCCCAGAATCAGACCTGTACTGACATAAATCTTGGGTTCAACTCCTATAGGGAACAGCAGAGTCCTCAGGGAATTTAGTCAATCTTTGCCTCCCTCATTAGATTTCCAAGGTTAAATACATTCATAATATTACTCTGCCAAAAAGTGAAGCAGCACAGATTCTGAACCAGCCTGCTGGCCCTGCTACCTACTGACTGCACAAATTTGTTCAAATACTTAACCTCTCTGTGCCTGGTTTCCTCATTTTAAATGGGAGAATGATAGTACCTACCTACTGGCACAAGAACTAAGACATAGATCAATGGATCAGAACTGAGAACCCAGATACAAAACCCCCCTCGTGTAGCCATCTGGTCTTTGACAAAGGAGACAAAAACATACAATGGGGAAAAGAATCCCTGTTTAATAAATGGTGGTAGGGAAATTGGATAGTCATGTGCAGAAGACTGCAACAGAATCCGCACCTCTCACCACTCAGGAAAATTAATCTACGATGGATAACAGACTTAAACCTAAGGCATGAAACTATAAGTATTCTGGAAGAAGAGGTTGGAAAAACTGTTATAGATATCGGCTTAGGCAAAGAATTTATGAAGAAAACCCCAAAGGTAATCATAGCAACAATAAAAATAAATGGGACCTGATTAAATTAAAAAGCTTCTTCACGGCAAAGGAAACAATCAATAGAGTGAACTGACAACATATGGAATGGGAGCCAATATTCAGATAATATACATCCAATAAAGGGCTAATAACCAGAATCTACAAAGAATTCAAGCAAATCAGCAAGAAAACATCAAACAACCTCATTAAAAAGTGGGCAAAAGACATGAACAGAAGCTTGTCAAAAGAGAATAGACTAATAGCCAATAAACATATGAAAAAATGCTCAATGTCTCTAATCATCAGGGAAATGCAAATCAAAACCACAATGAGATATCACCTAACTCCAGTGAGAATGCCCTTCATCAAAAAGTCCCAAAACAGCAGATGTTAGTGTCGATGCAGAGAGAAAAGAATACTTATATACTGTTGGTGGGACTGCAAACTAGTACAACCTCTATGGAAAGGAGTATGGAGATACCTTGAAGAACTAAAAGTAGACCTACCACTCAATCCAGCAATTCTACTCATGGGTATTTACCCAAAGGAAAAAAAGACATTTTATAAAAAAGACACTTGCACTCAGAATGCTTATAGCAGCACAATTCACAATTGCACAATTGCAAAGATGTAGAAACAACCCAAGTGCCCATCAATACATGAGAGGATTAACAAAATGTGGTATATGTATACTATAGAGCACTACTCAGCCACAAAAAACAATGGGGAACTAATATCTTTCATAACAACCTGTATGGAACTAGAGACCATCCTTCTAAGTGAAATATTGCAAGAATGGAAAAACGAACACCACATGTACTCACTATTAAATTGGAACCAATTGATCAACACTCGTGTGCACATACAGCAGTAAAATTCAATAGAATTCAAGCAGGTGGGAGGGGGAAGGAAGGGATGGGTAATGTTTGTACCCCCGTAATATTATGAAATAAAAAAAAATAGTAATAGTTCCTTTCAAAAAAATGATAGCACCTACCTCACAGGGTTCATGTAAGAATTCAATGAGTGCTTAGAAATGTTCCCAGCTGCCACCAATGTTGTTTAAAAATATTATATATATGTTTACTAAATAAATAGAAAACAAGCTCAATGACATAAAAGGCACACAAAATCTTAAAGCTAGAATTCCAACTCCTTTATTTTGTAGGTGAGAAAACAAAGACTAGAAGTTAAATGACATTTTTAAGACCAACCCTACATTACCCACCTTCACTGATAGGAGAAAGAATAATAATGACCCAGCTGTTTAGTGACACCTGTCACGTGCTAAGGGTAATATCTGTGCCAAGGGGTTCACAGGCATCATTACGGTCTTGTTTGCTTGTTTCGGTTCCTTCATTCAGGCTGGGGTTTCTCAGGAGGCTTCCCTCCCGATATGCCCTTCAGGACACAGCCCTGAGCTCCAGCCTGCACAGCTGACCCAGCCTCCGTGCTCTCGGGATTCCTGCCCAGGTTAAAGTGACAGGCTGCAAGGAAATAAGGCTCAAGTACTAACATGAAAGTATGACTTTAATCCCTGGGAATTTAAGGAAGGGTTGACGAGAACGGTAACATCTTATCCTGATCTTAGAGGAATGATTTGGGAGCACCCAGCACCTTGCAGGGTTCCCTAAATCACACCACAAAGAACATATCCAGGCACCAGTGAAATATAAAATGTGGAGGCTCTGAATCTTTGATTTCTCTGTATAATCTTAATTTCAAAAGTTAATCTTGCTGTCAAGGGATGTGCCACCATCTTATTGTAGTCACTACAAGTAAAGCAGTATCGATCCATGTGCACAAATGCTGTATTTGAAGGCAGCAGAATCCCGGCTGGTGTCATGCAGGCAGATGGATGGGGTAGATTCTAACTGAACTGATACTTGCCATTTCAATCCAAATACCACCTCCCCCCCCCCACACACGAGCCCTTCCAGGAACTGTACCAACCACACATCAAAGACCTCCACCCAAGGTGTGGGAAATGTTTATCAGCTATTTGCTACTGTTAGATAAGCATAAAATCACCACATTTTCTGACATGAATTCTATTTTACTATTTAGACACCTAAGAAAGGCTGAAAAGACTCCCATCAAATGCCTAAGGTCAACTAAATGCTGCCCTCTGGTTGTTTATATTTCATTTGCTAAAATTCAAGTCCTCTTCACAGGTGGGCACAGGCACACTGGCAGGGAAAATAATTTATATCATCATAATCCTTGTTAATTACAGAAAGAAAAACTCTGGGCATGCTTCATGGAAAGTTAGGAGAAGAAACAAAAGTTGCTGCTTAAGCACTTTCTTTCTACCTGGCTTATAAGAAAATGCCTTAAAACAGAATACTAATGTGCCCCTAGTGATTTTTTATTGTAAACTGACAGTTTATAATCTTATAACTTTGTGGCATATAAAACGTTGTTATAATTTATGACTATAAAGTGGAATAATTAAGCCAAGCTAATTAACATATCCATCACCTCAAATACTTGGCATATTTTGTGGTCCTAGTTTTTAATAGAGCTTTTAACAGGGAGGACTCATCTGATTTCCCTCATATTCTTTGACGATTGTTATTCCGGCAAAAATTTGTTAAGGGTTAATTTTTCTGTTTAAATTGTTTTAGCTATAAATATATGCAGACATTTATAATCTTTTTACATTTTAAAATAACGGAGGGGGGAATCCTTCTTCTTTTAAAGTTTTACACTAATGCACATACAAAAGTTGCCTGTTGCTGGTGATGATACTTGGTGGGCAGACCCCTCACCTCCAGATGCCGACTGAGCCCAGGGTTGGAGGGGTCAGAGCCCCAGCAGGCCCTTAGAGGTGAGACAGGATTCTATCTCATCCACCCCACACAGAATGTGGGAGAAGCCTAAAGATTTAAAAAGCAGCTCCCTGGAACGCAGGATGCAGAAGCGGCAATAATAAACATAAGTGGTGATATGTAAATTGAGCCAGGATATTTAATAGCATCTCCCACTTGTAGTGAACAATCCCCCAGTCCAAGAGAATGGATTTCCTGCTAGGAGCTAGCAAAGCATCTCTCCTTCCTCCTGCGAAGTCCTCCCTGCTGGGCTCACCATTCCACTGTGCCCCCTGCCCCCAGCAGAAAGCTGGAGGACATCTTCATGGGAGAAGTGAGAATTCTCCCTTGCTGGTGCCTCTAATCAGATCCGGTCTCACCTGAGCCCCTGTGCCTCCAGCCTCAAGCATTCCTGGCTTTGTTCTCCTCTTTTCCTGGCCTCAGTGGCCCATCACTGCAAGGATCCTCTGGCCAGCATCCTAATTCCCTATGGTCTTCTGAGAGCAACCACTCTCCCAGTGGCAAGAGCTCAGGTTCGTTTTGTCTGTTTTTGTGCTTCATATAATTACGTCTGGCTTCCTCTGCTCTGCTCGCGGCATCTGTTGCTGTGCATAGCTGCAGACAGCTCACCCTCACTGCTGTGCAGCATCTGCGTGACGAAACCACCCTTTATCTGCCCAACTGTGGAAAGGTCTTTGGTTGGTGTCCCGTTTGGGGGTAGTGTGAACAGTGCTGCTGTGCACACTCACGTGCATGGTTTGGCGCCCGTGTTGGGGTGCCTGTGTCATGGGGTATGTGCGTGGCTGGCTGTAGTAGCCTCTGGCAAACAGTTTTCCAAGTGACTGTTTGGAAATCTTCACTCTCATTCCTCTGTTTGCTTTCCCCACCTGTGGCCCCCTCGGTTACCCCACCTTCGCTCCCTTCCCTGTTAGCAGAGGATCTGATCCTACCCGCATCCCAGCCAAGGTCCCGCGCAGAAGCCGGCTCCCCAAACATGAAGCCTGCGCTCTGAAGGAAAGCTGCTGCCCCCAGCTCACCCTTCCCGGGGGTGCGGCCGGCCTTGGGGAGCCCCCAGCTCCTGTGCGAATAGATCCACGGCACCTTTGTATCCACGGACTGCCCGCTGCACCCCTCCCACCGCGGAGCCATCTCTCTCACACACGCCTCAGGGCTACCGGAGGAGCGGTTTCCCGCGGACTTCCCTCTCCCCGGCCGGTCACCCCGCCTGCTCCGCCGGGGACCCCTGTGCAGGCGCCCGACAAGGCCTGAGCCCCCCTGGCGGGCCCTGCCTGAGCTGCGAGCCTGCAGATGCTCCCTCTGCTCTCGGTCTGCTCCTCACGGCAGCCCCTTTCCTCCTCTGCGTCCCCACACGCCTGCGTCCCGGCTGCGACCACGTGCGGCGATCCTCACGCGCGACCGAGCCCGCGAGCTCCAGGCACAAAGGCCAGCGTCTTTTGCACCCGCCCCTCCTGCGGCCAGCTTGGCCCGCGGGTTCACGTCGTAGTCTCCGCCTACCGGCCCTTCTAGGTATTCTTTACATCTGCGGTCCCAACCCCCGGGCCACAGACTGGTACCGGTCTGTGGCCTATTAGGGAACCGGGCCGCACAGCAGGAGGGGAGCAGTGGGCGAGCAAACAAAGCTCCTCTGCGTTCCCGGCTGCTCCTCATCGCTGGCACCGCCGCCCGAGCTCGGCCTCCTGTCCCGTGGGCGTCAGAGACTCACAGAGCGCGACCCCGTGCGCGGGATCCAGGCTGCGGCTCCTTAGGAGACTCTAATGCCTGAGGATCTGAGGTGGAGCTGAGGCGGTGATGCTAGCGCTGGGGAGCGGCTGCAAATACAGATTGTGATTAGCAGAGAGGTCTGACTGCACAATAAATGTAATGCGCTTGAATGGCCTTAAACCATCCCTCCAAGCCCCGTCCGTGGAAAAACTGTCTTCCATGAAACCAGTCCCTGGTGCCAAAAAGGTTGGGGACCGCTGCTTTAAATGCTGGATTCTTTGCAGCTGCCAACAGGCTCGTCTCAAAACCACATCTCCCACCTGGCCCCTCAACTACTCCCGCCTTTGTTCCAGCCCTCGCATTTCCTGCCTGAGTTTAGAAGCCTCTCACCGCACGGTCTTGCTCAGTCTTCTCTGAGTCAGTTTCCACCGTGCTACCAGGTTTGATCACTCCTTTGTTTATTGAGAATTGTACTAAATGCCAACCACATGCCAGGCACTGTTCTCCACAAGGAGGGAGAGCCTCAGAAAAGAGAGCAAGTTCCTTCCCCCTGCTCGGAGAGCTTGCGTCTCAGCGAGGACGACAGAGACAAACAACTGCGTAATGTGAGGTAGTGCCACGTTCTGTTAAACATGAAACAAGGCAGTGACATGTTCCCGTGGGGCCGAGGACAGTGTTGACAGGTGATGGAAACAGCAGGGTCACAGAAGGCCCCTCAACAGGGGACAGTGGACTTGAATGGCAAGAAGGAGGCTCCTGGGCAAAAGTACAGGGGAGGCTATTCCAGGAGAGAAGAAGAGGGTGGGAACTGCTTGGCCTTTCCTTTTTTTATTAAATTGATACATAATAACTGTACATGTTTATGGAAAATAGAGTGATACCTTGATACACAGGCTCAATGTGTAATGATCAAATGAAGGTAACTGTACACCCATCACCCCAAACATTTATCATTTCTTTGTACTGGAAATATCTCAAATCTCTTCTAATTATTTTGAAATATATCGTTAACATTGTTTACTACAGTCACCCTACTGTGCTATCAAACAACAGAACTTATTCCCTCTAACTGGATGTACTTCTCCCCACTGTTCTGCCCTCCACCACGAGATCAAACATTTTAGCTCCCGCAGATGAGAGAGAACACACAAAATTTTCTGTGTCTAGCTTATTTCACTTAATATAATGGCCCCCAGGTCCATCATGTTGTTGCAAATGACAGGATTTCATTCTTTTTATGGCTAAATAGCATTCCACTGTGTACATGTTCCACATTTTCTTTATCTAGTCATCCACTGATGCACACTTAGGTTGATTCCACATCTTGGCTATTGTGAATAGTGCCGCAATGAATGAGGGAGTGTGGATATTTCTTCGACATGCTGATTTCAGTTCCTTTGGATATATACTCAGCACTGGGATTACTGGATGATATGATATTTCTGCGTTTTTAGTTTTTTGAGAAACCTCCACAGCCTCCATAATGGCTGTACTAATTTACATTCCCATCAACAGTGTACAAGGCTCCCTTTCTCCACATCCTCACCAGCATGTTATTTTTTTTTTCATTTTGATAATGGCCATTCTAAGTTGGCCTTTTATATACCACAGGAGGAACAGGTGCTAAGGCCAGTATGGTGTTTTGGGGGCTGGAAAGGAGCTGAGTTTTAATCAGTCACTCCCTGTTTATAATTGCAAGCAGGATCAAACCCAAACGTCATGTGCAGCGTGGCATCCCACTCCTCCGTGTGGCCGTGGCTCTCCTGCCAGCCTCATACACCTCGGCCTCAACACACACAGTGTCCCTTCTCGCTAAGCTGTCCTGCCCTCATGTTCAGCACACTCTGACCTATTCCTCAATACATGGTATCAATATCACATCACATAGAAAACAAATGCCCCCCCCCCGCTCCTGGGCACCTGCACACCCGTGGGCATCATGGTAACACGAGCGTGTCTCCTCCTGATGCGGGTCCTCCTCAACACCAGGAGAAGCCTTATTGCCCGTGTTGCTCAGCATCAAGCATGATACCAGCCGGGGCACATAGCAGGCCCCAGCAAGGGCTCGCAAACGGGAAATTCAAGGACTGCACTTCTGAGTGGTGAGACAGGGCAGAAAGAGCCTGCCTGCAACATAGGGTAAAGTGTGTTCCTAGGAAGATATGAAGACTGGGTAATATCCCCAGCAAAATAATCAAAGAAATCAGTTCATTTGCACAGGGAACACTGTGAACCGGTCAGGCGATCAGTGTGCATCCCATACAGATTCTCAGATGGGGGTCTACTTCTATTTTTACTGAAAACTGCCACACACCTAATACTCAGCTGCACAGGGCATGGAAACAACGTAACGACTGCGAAAGCATGGGGAGGAAAAGAAAAGGATTACAAGGTGGATTCTGTAGGTAGAATCATTAATTATCCTTGCTATGCATGAGCATTCCTACTTCAACTTGTCACTGATGTAAACTGGACTGCTGTCCTCAATGTTCTCCGGATTATTTTTTTGTCACTAAAACAAGTTGGAAGCAAACACTATAAAGAATTTCTAAGATATGGGCCATTTAAATATATATAGTTTGTTATTAACAAAACTACTTATTAATGTGGCATTATCTCCAGAGGCAAGCAGAACTAAACGCACAATGAGCACCATTTCCTCCCCAAACTTGCTATTAATCCTGGGGTCTCTCTTGGGACATATAAGTTACAGTATTCACTTCTGCACACAGAACTTCCAGAGAGTTTCTACGTGTTGCTGCCCTGAGCAGCAGAGTTTGACAAAGGGCCGAAATCCTTCCCTAGCTTAGGCCTTGCATAGGGACTGCTTTCCCTTGCACCTGTAGGTGTCATGTGACAAACTATTCAGGCATGGCTTTGCAGCCCACATGGAGCAGGGCTTGGAGCCCTTGCATAAGAATGCCTGTGCCTAGGGCTTAAGCAAACACCACAGGCATTAAGGCACGTTCAGGCTTGCCCTGAACAAGTTCCTCATTGGCTTCAGTTGCCCGTCTCCAGATCTGTTTGTAACATAATAATAGAGCATGCAGTCTCAGTCTCGATGCCAAGTGCTTCAGATACTCCTAGACAAGCACCCCCAGCATTACATTCCTCGCATATGCAGCGACCACAATCAAAATATAAAAACTCCTATAAGTGAAAAATCAGTTTATTACTGTTACAGCTCTTCCATGAGATGTGGGAGATGCAGGCATCTTAATCTTCTCCTAGAAATGATGAAGCTCTTTTGGCACAGGTCTAGGGTGTGAAATGCATTCGCTCTGTACAGTAATTGCCCCCAGGGAGGTGTGGGTTCTCATGCATCCAGGGACTAGACTTCCACTGAGGATGACAGCTTCTTTGGAGCGCCTATGCTTCATCACAAGTTTATTAATTTTAGGAACTCGATTCTAGCAATATTCTTAAGAGAAGGCAAAAGCAGATGTGTCATGTAAAACTATCACTCAGAATAGATGAAGAAAATAAAACACAAGCCACAGAAATAACGAAGACTCAATCAAGCTTATTATTCTATCAACTAGTACAACTATGTAATGAAAAGTAAAGGCTTTTATGAGCTACCATTGCTATTGTTTATAAAGTTTCCATTAAGAAATCAGACTCTTAATTTTGTCTAGTCTCTCTCCAATAATCTTCAGTCCTCTCTTACAAAACAGTCTTTGTTAAGAAATTTTTTAGTCACTGTAAGCTTTTACTGTCACCCAATGCCATGGATTAAAATTACTAAATTGGTTCCTTAACATTTTGTTCCTTGGCAAATATAGAAAGCTAACTAGAAAAACAGAAAGAAAAACACAAAGAATAACGTGCTTCTTCTGCTATAATTATATCTACCAAAACAATAGATTTTGAAAAAAATTTCTATGGTTGAATGAGTACTTTAAAAGAAATTAGTCCTTTTTCAATATTATTTGGAAGCAGTTTCTCTTCCATATCAGAAATGTGTTATTTGCTGTTCTCAGCATTTAATGTTTTAGAGTTTGCTAGAAAACTGAAACAAACTTGAATTTGATGGAATTAAGTGGTTCTCTTCACATAACATAAGATTTCCTATTTCATGTTCATTGTCTAAAACTAATCAAAGGCCTAGGATCGGGCTGCAAGATTTCCGCCAGACCTAAATGCACACACACAAATCACCCTGTGGCTTCTGTAGTTGCAGCCAGACACGATGCAAAGGGCGGCCTTGACAAACTTGCATGCCTTTTAGGTTATTTCCTCTCATCCTCCCAGTGCTGCCAATTGATACTTTTAAAATGTGGCCAATAACTATTGTGAAAGATCCAAAACCTAGACTCTGGGTCTGCATAAGACATGTCCACCTTCCCACCAGCAGGGAGCTTGCTGGAACAGAGTCTAACACAGGCGTGCATTTGCCACGAAGCTGGAACCAGGGTTGGCCTGTCAAAGCAGCCAGCAGAGGGCGACCCCTCATGCAACAGCAAAACCTGCCACGACGACTTCTCTTGGCTCTATTCACCAAAGGCCAATTGCCCTGTCCTGCTGCCCTTTGCTCTCTGCTATACGCAGCTCTTATGTATTCCACATTCAGAGATATAAAGTGCTTTGAATTGGGTATTTAACACTAGGAACATTTTCCAAAACAAAAATCTCACTTAGAAGAAAACTTTAAATAATCAAAGAAATCACAGTTAGCCAGAACCCCACGCTAACGCCGTTTCTGTAAGATGGTGAATCTAGAGAGGTTTATACGAGGCATTCGCTGAGAAAGGACCCATGCGTCATCTGCATTGACATGGGGCCCTCGTGTTCAGAAGTTCTTCTGCAGGGACCTCGAGAACATGCTCCACAAGGCTTAAGTCAACTTTTAATGAATTTTCCAATTTGAGGACATACACATCGCCAAGAGGGCAATGGGCCAGTTCATAAAGTGCCCTATCCCCTAAAGAACAATTTCCATAACCTAGTGTACAGCAGTGGCATCTACAACCATTAAAGATTGACAGATGATATTTCAAGGCAGTTCTCTAGCTACAAGAGCAGCATGTGAAGTTCATTTTTATTAGAGATGTGGAAGAAAAGAATGCCAATAAAGGACAAACAGGATCATCTTGGTTTGTGTCTTTCATCTAATACATGAAAAAAAAATTAGACTAACAACAAGACTTAACTGGAGATGTTCTTACAAATGATACATCCACTGTCTTCCATCCTTGAACAACACTAGTTTGTCCTGACTTCAAGCCTTGGCAATAGGGGGTCCCTTGGCTTGGAAGTTATTCCCCCAGATTGTCACATGGTGAGTTCCTTCTAAGCATGTATTGTAGTTCTTGGCACAAAGAGAGTTCCTCAACCTCAGAATCTAAACTAGTCACCCTGTTACATGACTCTTAATCATGTCCTCAATCTATTTTTCCTCACTATACTTAATTGCATCTGAAAATATTCTCTGTATTTGTTTACTTGTTTATTTTCTATATTCCAACACCAGCACCATTGGAGCATTTAACTATCTCCTGTAGTACACAGCAGACACTTAAATTATTTGGCTGAATGAATGAATGTACTAATGATAAATATTCACTGCAATTGCCATCAACACAATTCAGATTTTTTTTCCAGTATGTGTCAATTTTGATAAGTTGTATTTTTTGAGAACCTTGTCCATTCCATTTAAGTGTTTAAAATTGTTGGTATGAAGTTCACAACATTTTCTTATTATCTTAATGGTTACAGACTCATATTAATAAGCCATCTTTTATTCTTGATATTTGCAATCTATGTTCTTTTTTCCCTAGGTCAGTCTAGATATAAACTAATCATTTGGTTGATCACTTCAAAGACAAAGCTTTGGTTTTACTAATTTTCTCTATTATCTTTCTCCTTTTGGTTTCATTGATTTCTGCTCTTCACTATGTCTCTTCTATGGATTTACTTTGTTCTACTTAATTTTTTTAGCATCGTAAGGTGGCAACTTAAGTCTTTGATTCTTAATCTTTATTCTTTTCTAATATAGCATTTAAAGTTATAAATTTCCCCATAAGCATTGTTATAGCTGCATCCTACAAATTTTAATATGTTATATTTTCATTTTCTTTTTTTCTATTTTTGAGACTGAGTCCTACTCTGTCACCCAGGCTGGAGTAAAGTGACCTGATCATTGCTCACTGTAACCTCATGGGCTCAAGTGATCCTTCTACCTCAGCCTTTTTTGAGTAGCCCAGCTAATATTTTTTTCCTTTTTCCTTTTTTTTTTTTTTTGTAGAGATGGGGTCTCGATATGTTGCCCAGGCTGGTCTCAAACTCCTGGTCTCAAGTAATACTCATGCCTCGGCCTCCCAACGTGTTGGGATTGCAGGTTTTGTGGATTTGTCTATTTCTCCCTCTAATTCTGTCAATAGTTGCTTCGTGTATTTTGAAGATCTGTCATTAGGTACATACACAAATAAGATTATTTAACCTTTCTGATGTATTGATGCCTTTATCATTATGAAATGTCCATCTGTAATTGTGGTGATACTTAAGTTTACTTTATCTCCTACACATATAGCCATTCCAGTTTCCTTATGCTTACTGTTTACATGGTATCTTTTTCTATCCATTCACTTTTAATCAATTTATGTCTTTCTTTTTGAAACAGGTTCTCATAGACAGCATTTTTATCCATTCTGCCAATCTCTACCATTTAACTGGAGTGTTTAGTCCATTAACATTTAATGTAATTATTGATATGACTGAATTTAGTTATATCAGTTTATTTATTTATTTTTGTCTGTTCCTTCTATTTTGTGTTCCTTTGTTCCCACTCTACTTTGGATTTTCAAAATTTATCCACTGGTTTTTTAGTTGTATTTCTTGGGTTATTTGGTTTAATGGTTGCTCTAAGGATTATAATATGTATGCTTAACTTTTACAGTCAACTTAGATTAGGTATTATAAAACTTCACATAAAATGTGGATACCTTACAATAAAATAAGTCCATTTACCCTGTCCCTCCATCCTTTATGCAACAGTTGTCACATGTATGACATTTTCATGTGATAAACCCCAAAACATTTTAATTTTTATTTTAAACAATCACATATATTTGAAAGACATTAAAAGAATAACTAGTCTTTTATATTTACTATGTATATACCATTTCTGATGCTCTTTATTCCTTTCCAAGAATCCAGGTTTCCATCTCATATCACTTACATCCAGCCTGAAGAATTTCCTTCAGTATTTCTTTCGTGGAGGTCTAATGGTGACAGACTCTTTATCTTTTCTATGAAAATGTCTCTATTTTGCTTTATCCTTGAAGGACATTTTTGCTGGATATAGAATTGTGAATTGACAGTTTTGTCTTTATCAGCACTTTAAAGATGTTCTCCCAATATTACCTGGCTTCCACTATTTCTGATGATCAAGTCATTCATGTGCAGAATGTTGTTGCCCTGTATAAAATATGGTATTTTTCTCTAGTTGTTTGTAAGGTTTTCTCCGTAAGTCTGTTTTTAAGTAATTTCACTATAATGTGCCTATGCACATTATAATGCATAGTTTTCTTTTTATTCATTTTGATCTAGATCAACAGAGCTCTTTGAATTTATAAAATATATATATTTCACAAAACTTGAGATGTTTGGTCCTTTTTTTTTCTCTTTTCTTCTGGGACTCTGTTGACAAATACATCAGACCTTTGGGTATTGTTCCACAAGTTTTTAGGGCTCTTTTTTATTTTTCAAAATTTTTCCCTCTCTTCTTGAAACTGGATATTTTCAGTGGATTGGATTTTCAGTGGATTTCAATGGATTTCAGTGGATTTTCCACTTCACTTCCTTTTCCTTTTGTTACCTCCAGCCTATTGTTAAGCCCATTCAGTGAAATTTTTATATCAGCTATTGTGTGCCTCCATTTTAGAATTTATATTTGGTCCTTTTATATAGTTCTTATTAATATTATGAGATTTTTTTCATTTTTTCACTCATTATAAGCATATTTCCCATTCTGTCATTAAGCATAGTTATAAGCAGCAGTAAAATTCTGGACTAATTTCCAATGTCTGGGTCATCTAAAGATTGATTTCTGTTGGCTTTTTCCTTGAGAATAGGTCACATTTTCCTGTTGTTCATATGTTAAACAATGTTAGCTTACGTCTTTGCCATTGTGAATTTATGCTTAGAAGATTCTGAATTCTCTCATATTTCTCCAGAGAGTGTTAACTCTTGTTTTAGAAAGCAATAAGCTGACTGTGCTGACACTTAAAATCCTGTTTCTTGGGCAGCAATCAAGTTTCAGCTCAGTTCTTTAAATTGTAGCTAGGCTACTTGGTGCCTGTCCCTTTCATGTGTGGTTCAAGGGTGAGCCAGAGACTTGGGCAGAATTTCTCCACAGGATTTACAGTTACTGCCTTTGGCTTCTGCCTTCCTGGTTTCTTCCCTCACCTTCAGAGGCTATGGCTGTCCTGAATTCTGAGTCTGGTGTTTCACGCCAGAATGACTGGGACCACAGATTACTTTGTTCAGTTTACATATAATCTGTTGAGTACTATATTAATTTTCTATTGCTGCATATCAAATTACCATAACTTGGTAGTTTAAATACACACATTTGCCATCTCACAGCTTCCATGGGTTGGGAGTCCAGGCCCAGCTTATATGGGTCCTCTGCTCAGAGTCCCAAGACTGTAATCAGGGTGTTGGCCAGGCTGTGCTCCTAACTGAAGGTACAACTGGGAAGGCTCAGTGAGGTTGCTGGAAGAGTTCCTTTCCTGGCAGGTGTATGACTGAGGGGCCTTGCCTCTTACTGTGTTGAGGACATCCTCAGGTCCTAGAGGCCACCCCTATCTCCCTGTCACATGGTAATCTTCAAAGGCAGGCTGCAGCACAACTGTTTGCTTTTTTGCAGTCAGCAAAAGGAGTGTCTCTCTAGTCTGCTAAGACTCATAATCTTTTATAACAAAGGGACCACCCTGGCCATCTTCTGCAGGTCAGAAGTCGCAAGTCCCAATTCATGGAAAGAGAGGGGCTCATATGAGGATGTGAATCACTGGGGGTCACGTTAAGGCATGGTGGCCACAAAGACCACAGTCCTCTGATCTGAGGCCTGGGAGGTTCAATGGCTTCCCCAGGGCTGTACAGGTTAGTGTTGGTGGAGCTGGGACTCAAACCAAGGCAAAGCCTGTGTCTTCCCAGCATCCCTCCTACATCCAACAAGCACACCATGCTCTACACTGTTGGAGTGGGCTTGATTCAGCTACAAAGAGGTATACAACATCTGCAAATCAACACTGCCCAACCTTTCTGAGCCATGTAGGATGTGAGACTGATGTGTGCAGCTCAGAATAACCAAATATAAAATTAGTTTCCTGAGTCCTAGAGTTGCCTGAAAACATCTTATTTCCTAATATATAATTAAAGTCACCAGAGATTACATCACATAGGAAAGTTCTACAAATGACACAGTTGAATTCAGAGAAATAAAAATATTAAACTATACCTTAGTATAGTTATAGGGACATTATCTGGCAAATAAAGATTCTCTCATTTGGTTAAAAATTATGTTTCCCTGGTGGTTTTATTATCTCCTTTAAGTTGCCATAGTACTCAGGCTACACAATCTAGGATCTAATCACCATATATATCCTAACAGTAAATATGGTGACAATTTTTAATAGTTTATATCAAGAAGCAGTTCAATACCAAGGGAAACGTTAGTTTCATAAATGACAGTCATAAAAGCATCATTGTAAGAACCAAGAGAACCAGGTTCTTTTCAAGAAACTGTAACTCACAGCTGGCTTATGGGGGAAGTCCATTTACCTTGGGCCCTTGTTGTTCAAGTAAGAGAAGGAGAGAGCTAGCATGGTCTTAATCTCCAAGGTCCTTTTTCCTCTAAAATTAGAAATTGCACAGTAAGCGTCTATCATACGAAAACTCGTAAGTAAAGAAGGTTTCTAAGGGAGAAAAAGGTTTTGTATCACAAATATAGGTCTACTGTCTGCTGACCTCAAGTCTCTGCAGCACACCGATGAGGCCCTCTAGGTTGACTGCGGAATGGGCATGGTCAGACAGTATTTAGATGTTCATCAAATTATTCCCATGATAAGATCACTCACTTAAAAGGAATATTCTTCTACATATATTTGCCTTTTTGTGACAATCTTAGCTTGTGATTTCACTTAGCATAATGTCCTCAAGTTTCATCCATGTTGATGTATGTGTCAGAATAGCGTTCCTTTTTAAGGCTGAATAATACTCCATTGTACATATAGACCACATTCTCTTTATCCATTCATCCATCGATGGGCATTTGTGTTGCTTCCATGTTTCAGCTATTGTGAATAATAAACATGGATATACAAATATCTCTTCGACTCCCTTCTTTCAATTCTTTCAAGTATGTACCCAGAAGTAAAATTGCTGGATCATATGGTAATTCTATTTTTTCAACTTTTTGAAGAACTGTCATACTGGTTTCCATAACAGCTGCACCATTTTACATTCCCACCAACAGTGCATAAAGTTCCCATATCTCCACATCCTTGCCAACTCCTTTTTTCTTTTCTTTTCTTCCCTTTTTCTTGATAGTAGCCACCCTAATAGCTATGAAATGATAGCTCACTATGGTTTTGATTTACATTTCTCTTATGATTAGTGATATTGAACATATTTTCACGTGCTCACAGACCCTTTATTTTCTTTGGAAAAATGTCTATTCAAATCCTCTGCCCATTTTTTAATCAGGTTGTTTATTTTTTGTTGCTGAGTTGTAGGTGTTCTCCATATATTCTGGATATTAACCCCTTATCAGATATATGATTTGCAAATATCTTCTTCCATTTTGTAGGTAGCCTCTTCAATCTGTTGATTGCATCCTTTGATGCACAGAAGTAAAAGCGTCAGAAAAACTAAAAAATGTGTGAACTTTGTTAAGGAGTAAATCAAAGGTCTCTAACCATGAAAGTCAATTAACCACTCCAACCTAGAGTACTCAAGGCTGAGTCCAGATGGACATTTAAGACAAGACAGTCCTTCATAAGCTCTGCACTTGGCTGAATGTGTCTCAAGGAAAGGAATTAGGATCTTTAACACTGTAAGTTTAACATACTTATTTGTATCCAAAAATCTACTTTCCTGATTGTTGATTGTTAAGGTGGCTGGACAAAATCATGAAAATACTTGGATATAAAGAAGCGAAATGCAAAGGTAAATTTCACCAATTTCTCTTTGTAACGAGAAACATACTAACTATTGACGTGATTGATAGGCAAAACCAAAGTGACAAAAATGACAAAGTATGGGGATAAGAACATATTTAAAGGGAGAATATTTAAACTCTGTAACACAAAGTCCAGCTTCCCATTTCCTCTGTGTCACTAAAATGTCAACATGCAGGGAAGAGGCAAGCTCCCCTTTCATTTTGTTTTTATCAAAGAGAGCCTCCAGAAAATGTCACACTCTAATGAGAGCTAAAAATACGTAAGAATCTAATCTCCTCCAAACAACACTTGCTTCTTTAGCCACACGTGTCAGAGAGGAAGCATCCATAAACAAAAGGTAGATGTTAAGCAACTGAAATAGCTCCCGTTTCCCTGCTCAGCCCACTGTCCTTGTGAGCTGCCCTGCTGTTTCCAAAGGAAGTTGCTGCACAGTGCGGCTGTTTTCACAGGCTCTGCAGTGGGAGAGGCCACAGGTTCCCATGGCTGTTTGTGCTGGAAAGGAACCCAACTTCCTCTGCGCCTCCTAACACAATGCCGTCCTCTTCCTCCCCACCTCCAGGCCAGGAGGAAACGGCCCAAACACCAGAGACGATCCCCTCAGCACCTCCACCTCCCTGGCGTTTGTACAAAGACTTCTCTGTACTGTCATAAATGTTGTGTTCTCAAACGTGTTGCAGAACATAAACAAAACGTATCATTGGCTGTTTATTATAAGAGGAATTAGCACAAGTCCAGCTCCTTAGCTTTGTGCTAGCTTTGTTTACTTACTAAAAAAGCAGATATTCTTTATATCTGGAACATTTAAAGTTTAAATGACACAACTATTTTTATAAAATGTAGATTCAAAGACAATTTTTGATAGGTCCAAAAGAACCCTATTTGTTTGAGTCTTCATTCCTGCAGAGACTTTGAAACTTTCATAACACGCTTTATGAGCAGATGAAGAGATTTTTGGAAATTAAGTGAAAACAAAAAATAAAGGAAGATCTCAAAAAATAGGCAGATATCCACATGAGCTGCATTGATATATTTACAGTGTACTCAGCTATGCCTACAGTAATGGCGTGCTACTTCATGCCTTTTGATATGAATTTAATATGGCTCTAGACTGTTCAAGTTTATATACCTTTGGAACTGTCAAGCCAAATGAAGTCAACGCCATCTCTGCAGTAGTTCCATCAAAGAGTGTCATACACAACAGGAGTCTAGGATCCCTTGTCATTATCTCACAAGTTTTGCTTAATTTTTTTGATAAAAGGCCATGTATGGAGGTGAACCAATTCTGTCCTGAGTCTGCCAGAGGTTTCAACCACAGTGTGATTTCGAGGAAAAGAACAGGCTGTTGAGAAAGGGTTCCATGAACAGGCTTCACTGAGAAATCACTGCAGTGAAAAACCCAAGGATGCTGTGAATGACGGAGCACGAACACATGCTGCCTTCAAGATCTGTAGAACTGTTTGTTCTTCATCTTTAAGTTTTGATTCTCAAGCAGCAAATGCACTGATGAGTCAACATCAATGATGAGTAAATAAGTGAGATCTTCCTTTTCAGAGTCTCGACATCAAACAAGATCACGTAGAAGTTACTCACTGCTGCTTCCTCTGCATCGCCCCTGCTGGATTCACCCCCATATGTCCCCACTGTGCTGACGGATGGCCACACATCTCTCTCTGATGGAAGCAGCATCAACGCACAGTGACTCCATGCAGTAAAGACATCAGACAGGCCCGCATTCTGTTGCTTACTAGTGGTAGTAGAGCCTGGGACCTCACTGCCCCCGTGTAAACCTCAGTGTTCTTGTTGGTAAAATGAAGATAAAATAGCACCCACTTTATAAGGATGTCGTAAAGATCAAGTTACATGAGATGATGTACGTAAAGGTCCTAGAGCAGTATCTGGAACACAACACGACCTGAACTGCCACTGGGTCACTCCAATTGTCATTGTGCTGGCCGAGGACGGGATGAAGGCACCTTCCTGACCAGCAGCCTGGAAATGTCTTCTGCATTCTACATGGATTCGTCTGGCACAACAGCCTTTTGCTGACTTAGCTTCTTCAACTGATCTAGCAGTTAGAATATGACCAGCCAAGATGAATAACCTTTCTCTGCCAGGACTTTTCCACGAGTTGCATGACATCTACTGGAGGTGACACCTTCCCCAGTATCTCTCTGGCCCTTGACTGGATCAAAAATGGCCTTTCCAATACTGATGGCTTCCCTTGCATGGGAAACCATCATAAAAACTAATGTTGCAAGGGAGAATTTCCCATGCAGTTGGCTGGGCCACTGCACTGAGTCCACATGCCACAGTCCACCTAGGAGAGGGCCATTCTCTGTATTTTGGGGGGATAAATTGCTCCAACTAAATGTTGAGAGCTTTTAAAGGACCAAGTCTTATACATTTTTGAATTCCTTATGACCAGAAAACTGCTTTGTGCATAGACAGAAATCCAGTTTCTCTTGGTTATGGTCAGAATTTGTGTCCTCCCCAGCAAAATTCTTGTGTTGAAGCCCTAACCCCTAATGTGACTATATTTGGAGATAGGGCCTTTATAGAAGTAATTAAGTTAAAATGAGGTCATTAAGGTATGCTCTAATCTAATATGACTGTCTGTATAAGAAGAGGAAGAGACACCAGGGCTACACATGCACCAAAAAGGCCATGTGAGGACACGGGAGAAGACAGCTGTCTGCAAGCCAAGGAGAGAGGCCTCAGGAGAAACCAGCCCTGCAGACACCTTGCCTTGGACTTCCAGCCTCCAGAAACGTGAGAAATAAATTTCAATTGTTTAAACGGCCCTGTCTGTGCTACTTTGTCAATGGCAAACTTACACAGCCTTTAACTTAGATGACAAAGCAGTTAATTACGCTTGGTAAAAAGTCAGACTATGATGGATTCTACAGAGCTTTTCCTTGAGACTGTCTGAGCCTTGCTCTTCAGTTTTGCTAATAGTCATGGCCTTGGGCATGTCACTTAGCCTCTCCACGCCCTCTGGCCTATAAAATGGAGATGACAGCCCCTATCTCGGTGGGATTTGGGAAGAATTAAACAAGACCACGTGAGTAAACATTACGTAGAACTGCCACATGCTCTTTTCCCACATACTCACAGCTCTCTCACCCCAATTCTGCCTGACTGAAAATTCTTTCCTACATTCAGCTAAAACAAATGTTTTCATAATGTCCACACACTGTTCAAGTGCTGTCCTCTGGGACAATGTGATGTTGCCCCAATGTCTCGGAATTGAACATCTGAATGTAACTATCATGTCCCAGTGAATCTTTTTTCAGCTAAAATATTTCAATTTCTGCTATTTAAAAAAAATAAGTGATGGTAAATTCCAGACTCTTCAACTCCAAGAATGTTCTCCTCTGGGTATTGATTAGTTTTTTTCTGTTAAAATATTGTGTTCAGACACCTACTCACTCAAGGCACAAATTTAACTGTTCCCCGCCAGTTCTAAGCATCACACTTCTGTTAGGACAGGCCGAGGCCACTGAACCCCGTTCACAGCAGTAGCTGGCTGCTGGCACCATGAAAGTGCCTGGGCCTCTTTCTTTAGTGTGGCCATTTAGCTGGGCATCCCTCATCCTGCATTTGAAATACAAGGGCCCCCGGGGTCAGCCCTGGACTGATCAGGTACATTGAGGAGCCCGGGGATGCAGTTACTCTTGTCCAGGGTCTACAGCACACTGAGCAGAGGAGTGACTGATCCGGAAGCCACTAGAGATCCTAAATAACTCACCCCCACCAAATTTCCTCTCACTGAGGATCTGCCCAGCATACTAACTACTCTGGGTCCCGACTCTGCCCCGTCTGTGTGGCCTCCAGCCACCGGTGCCTGAGGTCAGCAGGCCATGCCAGTTGCTCATTAACACAGGGTGCTCCCTCCCTGGAAGTGGCACCAGACACCTCTGTCCAGAAAGACAAGGGTTCATTCATCACGACTGAAGATAAGGTTCGTAGCCTCCCGTGTTTCTCCCGAGCTGTCTCCGCATCAAGCCCCTATTCATCTGGTCATCACATACTATTGTGTCCTGCTGTGTGCCAGGCAGGTGCTTGCAGCTGGGACATAATGGGGAAGAAGTGACAGTCCGAGTCAGAGAGTCAGCCAAGCTGATGGCAGTTACAGGCTGTGTGCTTGAGCCTGTGCATGGGGATGGGACATGAACTGTCTGAACTCTGTCTTGAGTGGCCCGAGCAATTGCGACAAAGACACCAAAATGGAAAATCACAAATGCTGTAAAATACATCCAGAGTCAGGAATTCTTGCAATAACTCACCATGCCAACAGGGAGGGGACATGAGTTCCCCAAGTTCACTGGGCTGCTTCCCACAGCTGAAAAGCAGAGGGTGACCTGTGCCTTAGGAAATAATTCTGTTTTTATCTTGAGGGGACCCAAAGTAACAGGGAACAAATCAAGAATAGTGTGTCCTCTACTGAAGGGGAAGCTGGGCTGGGGAGAGCACATCCTCTTTCGACAGGTCACTTGCTGCACCTTGCTTTGGACAAGAGTAGGAGGGGAAGGGGCAACGCTGCGGGGAGAGGTGCTTGGGGACCCTGTGTTCCCAAACAAAGTAACACTCACAGTGGGCCCCAAAGGCACAGAAACAAACCTACAAAAGAAGCTAAAGGTCTGTGGGGCAAGCTGCTTGAAGGGAAACCACTGGTCCTGTCTAAAGGTGGGTTGGTGAAGGCTGGGGAGGATTTTCCCTCATTGCAACCTGTGAGAGCAAAGGGGAGATCTCACCACTCGCGTTGCCAGGGATGGAACAATGTGCCATTCAGTTACCTCCTCTGGCAGAAGACAACATGCCAGCAAAGTGCGTGGCTCCTGACCCTCCCGGGCACGGCGCTCTAACACGGGCAGCAAACAGGGCACCAGCGCCCGAGGCCCCTGCTGCGGAGTCTCTGACAGGCAGCTCAGCTGGGTCTGAGACTCAGTTTCCTCAAGTCAACTAATGGTGGAACATCATAGTTAGCAAACTTGCCAAGATTCGACTTGCAGTTCGATGTGGTTAAATTGAACACTTCATCAAGCATTTTACAAATGGCAGAATAAGTGGGATACACACACCTGTGTGTGCGTGTGCGTGGTTATTTTGAAAAAACATGGTTAAGAGACATTGGAAGACCAAACTGATTGGAAGTAATTTAACAGGATATCCAGATAGCTGAAGAAAAACACCTCAGTTGCAGAAAAGCACCAAATGTAGAGAGAAGGAGAGAGAAAGTGGGAGAGAGAAGAGCAAGTAGAGAGAGAGACAAGGAGAGGAGGAGGATGGTAGGGAGAGAGGAAATAGAGCTTCACGCTTCACTCGTGCTTCCTTAAGTGTCTTCCCATCTCATCCTCACATAGTGTGAGCCTGCTGCACCCATTTCACAGATGAGAGAGCAGAAGCTTGCTCTTCACCGTGTGACACCGCGGCAGTGTCCACCTTCAGCCCACACAGGCTGCTCCTGCTTCCTTCCCTCTGCTGTCGGGCCTGTGCTTCTCCCGGGGCTGGACAAGACAGCTGGCCTGTGACATGTGCCCGTTCCGATCCTGCCTCCCTAAGGGAAAGCGAAGTAGTGACATCCACTCGGCATTATCGGAGGCTGCCGTTCCCCGGAAGCCTCTGTCTCGGCCACAGCAGGTCTGGTCTGCACGGCATGCAAGCGCACCCCCACTGTCTCCACACAGACCGTCCCTACCTGCTGCCCAGCCAGGCCCGTGAGGTCATTCTCTAGCTCTGGCACCTGAGCTTTTTGTGGCTCATTTTCAGCTTTTTCCTTAGTAAGGAGTCAATATGCCAAGCACTGGCCAAAGTTACAGCCATTTATTCCTTAACTACTAAGCTGGCTCCTTCAGCAAAGTGATTTCTTAGTTATTTGCATGTACCTTCTGAAATTAATTGTTTTTTACTTGGGAATTGTCGTAGTCTGTTTGTGCTGCTATAGCAAAATACCATGGACTGGGTGGCTTATAAAAAACAGAAATTTCTCTCTCACGCTTCTCGAGACTGAAGTCTCATATCAGGTGCCTGTGGATTCAGTGTCTGGTGAGGGCCTGTTCCTGGTTCACAGATGGCACCTTAGCACTGTGTCCTCACATGGTGGAAGGGGTGAGCTGGCTCTCTGGGGTCTCTTTTATAAGAGAACTAATCTCATTTGTGAAGGCTCTGCCTGTATGACCTAATTACCTCCCAAAGGCCCCACTTCCAAGTGCTAGCACCTTTAGGGGTAGGATTTCAACATTAATTTGGGGGCAGGGACACAAACATTCAGACCACAGCAGAGATGGTCCATAAATACATGCCTGAGAGCCAGGTACAGTGCTACGTGCCTATAGTCTCTGCTACCCAGGAGGCTGAGGCAGGAAGCTCATGTGAGCCCAGGAGTTGGAGGCCAGCCTGAGCAACATAGCAAGATCCCACCTCTTAAAAAAAATTTTAAAAATATTGCTTGATAAATAAATCATGTATATATAAAGTAAATTAATATACATATTTACTGATTTAACACACTGACTTCCACAATAGGAAAAAAAAAATTCCTTGGGGCCATGAGGTTTTATTAGGAAAATAGAATAAAAAGTTCGAAAACAAACTGGTCATTTCTAATTTAATGAAAAATTCAATAAAAAACAAAATTTATTGACTTCTATTAATTTAATCCATGTTTTCAGAATTAATTTGTCAATGTTAATTATAACAATAAGAACATCAACAAGTAAGATTTTCACAAACCAACTGCAGGGTTTTGCCCAGGTTTTGCTTCACATGCCCCAGACTTAAAGCTAGCATGAGTTAAATACAACTCACAGGGCAGTTAAAGTGTTCATGGGCCTTGTTAGACACTGGAGGTATGTCAGTGAATACAGAGACAAAACTCCCTGGTTCCTGAGCCTGCTGGTTCCTAGCCTGCTGGGGCTAGAAGAAACATGAACCTGGGGAAGGGCCAGAGAGTGACCAGAGGGTGGAGGTGGCCAGTGAGACCTTGCTGATGCAGCGACCTCCAAGTAGGGTCTGGGTGCAGCGAGGGACATGAACAGGGCCACTGGGAGAAGGCGAGCATGCAGGCCTCGGGGGTTTGGGTAAGAGCTTGGGTCGTACGCAAGTGTGGCGTGAAGCCACAGCAGTGTTGTGGTGTGACACTACCCCGTTTCTGCTTGGATGTGTAGCAGATTCTGCTGGGGTTCTGCAAGAACCGAAGCAGGGACCATCAGGAGGCCCCCACGACAGGAGTCGTCTTAGTGGGACGTGGGCGTGCAGGTGGGGGCAGTGGGAGAAGCTGGATTCCGGATACACGTCAAAGGAAAACGGGAGTCCCGACAGGTCGAATGTGGCACATGAGAGAGGTGCCAGAGTGGGTCTAATGCCCTCCTCAGCCCCTGCTCTGGGGTGGGGCCCAGGTGGCCTCCCCTCCCGAGTCTGGGGCTCAGCAGGCTGCCCTTTCCTGCCGAGCCCCAGCCTCTCTTGGAGTCCTTCCTTCTCAACAAGGAACTCCAGGAAGCCAGCTGCCCAGCAGTGGTCATGACATGCAATTGACAAAGACGAGAGATCTTTAATTAGTAGGAAAAATAATTTTCAAAAAGCTTCCAAGCATCATCCACTTCATCAGACACAAATTAGCTGCCACCAGAAGGCATATGACAAGAAACACAAAGCAGGCTCCACTCCTGGAGGACATGCAGAATGACTCTGCAAAGATGAGAAGCACATTGATCTCAGCACCCTGTTCAGAGGGATGAGAAAATGCTTGTGTTCCTTTTAACAAACAAAAAACATCAGCCCTAAAAGGAGAGAAGACACTTGAGTCTGGAGTCCTACTGACCAAGTGGTCCACGGTCTGACTCACGGACCCTGCAGGTCCCTCGGCACAGGGGCCGCCAAGCCTGTCCCCCCAGTGTCCTCTGCGGAGCAGGGTCAAGAACACACCAGAATGACCAGATACAGCGTGTTCAGAAACTTTAAGTCTGACAATGATCAAATGGACATTTCAGTTCTTGGTGGGCCAGTCAGCACAGTTTTATGACTTCCTATCAAATTCTAGTTACCAGACCCAGGAAATGGAACTTCAAGTGGCAATGCTTTGCATTACATTTCTAACACAGATCATACTAAGTCTTCACACAGTATGAAATACTGTATTTTTAATGTATACTCCGCTTTGAGCTATGAGAGTAATGAATATCAATTCATGCTTGCAAGTACAGGGCCTTGTGCATAGCAGCCGTTCAACAAATATTTATTGAATATATAAGCACATCTTTCATAGAAAAATCTATTTTGGGTTATACTAATAACTGATCATAACACAGCCTCCATCATCTCTCATTTTGATAGCCAACATCACTAGTAATTTCAGTCCCGATGCAATAAATTTGAGAGAATACAGAAATGTACTTGTCATGGTGGAATTTTATGGTGTTGAACATAATGAATGCAATAATTCAAATTATACAGAATAAAGTAAAGCTTGAATAACTTTAAAATATTTTTGAATTACTTTTTAACTACAATAAAAATGGATTTATAGTTGATATCGGCACAAAAGTAGGTGTATAATAACTGTGCGTTGACTGAGTCAACAGCTGTTTATTATATGTTTGTGGATAATAATAACTAAAATTAGGCAACACAGCTTTGTCTAGTAAACTTCTGCAAGTTACTAATGTTTAATCTCTTGATAGATATAAAAAGGTGAAAAAAGCTGCTCTGCAAGATGCAAAGTGTTGTACAAAGGCAGATGTCAGTGCGGATGATTTAGAGTATCGTTTCACTCTTTAACAGGTAAACTGAGTCACCTAAGTAAGGATGACTTGATAGTACCCTATTCTCTTACTTAAACAGAGGATCCCAGGATTTAAAGGGATGAAGAGTTATCTTCTTCTCTGAAGGTGTGGAACAGTGAGTGGGGTGTTCCTGATTTGTGGCCACGAAGGGAAAATGCCACCAAGAGAAGAGAGGGTGCTGGTATCGTTGAATAGAATGAGCCTGTTCCAGGGGCTTAGTGATTGTTTTATTGCCCATTTGGTGTTTGAAGCAATAGGGAATTAGATTTTTAAATATAATCTGCTACTTGGTTAATGCAGGACCCTGGCCAGGGCCACAAGGGCCTCAGCCCTCCCACCCAGCAACCCCTGCATCATGCACACTAGATACTCCCAGCCCCCACTGCACTGTGGCCAACTCTGCCTGCCCCCTTGTGCAGAGTGCACACCCAGGGACGCAATGTGCAGAGGGATGAGCTCATCTCTAGTGATGGCGGAGCTGGGATCTGAGCCCAGGAAAGCACTGCCCGGTCCACCCTCTGACCACTACTACATGCACCGGCCAGTGCAGTTTCTATTGTTCCCATTTTGCAGAGGAGGAAACTGAAGGCCAAAGAGCGAGTGGAGGGATGCACAGCCAGGTCTATGCCTCAGCCCTACCCAGAATCTCAGTGCTGCTCCAGGACCAAATGAGAGGGTCTCTGACCCCAGTGCCATGGAGCAAGGACAAAGGGAGAGGTCATCGCTGCACAGGGCAAGGTGGGGAAAGGAAAATCCTGTCCTTTCCTTTGTGTGCCCCCGCTTGAGTATTCCCTGGGTCCCAGTTAGAAGAAGTGAGAGCAATTTACCAGTTTTAACATATAACTTTAGGCCTTAGTTAACTTTATGGGAAACTGTATATAATTATTATTCCACAGCATAGATTCATTCATTTTTAGGTAACTTTTCTGCTGAAGAATCTCTCAGCAGATCTGTTACATTTGTGTCGTCAAAATCCTGAGCGGGCAGCTGCGAGAGGTGGCATTCTACCAAGCAGTGTTCTCTGAGTGGGGTTTGCCAGAGCAGCAGCGGCAGTTGAAATGCAAATTCTCAGGTCCTGCCCCAGACCTACCGAATCAGAACTCTGGGGTAGGGCCCAGTAAAACATGTTTTAATAAGCTCTTTGGGGTGACCCTGATGCCTGCTCAAATTTGAGCAATACTGACTTAGTGTATGGTGTCTTTACATATGTAACGTATCATTCCTGCCGGAATGTTCTCCATGATAAAAACTACATTCCCAGTACTGTATGAAGAATGATGGAGGGCGGAAGAGAGAGTCCTGTCACCCTCTTGAGAGATGGCGTGTCGCTCTGCCCACTTTCCCCACTGCTTTGCTGGCACAAGGGCAACAGTCATTTATTTCCCAGCTTTAATGCCTCTGGGAAAATCTCTTTGAAAAATGTTTTTGGGAATAACAAACAGAAACGGTCAAATTCTGAGTACAAAATCAGGTAACAAATACTGATGTAATGATTATATTGTTTTTAAAAAGTTTCAGATGAACTGGAAGATGTCAAAAATTATCCCACCTTTAAGACCTGAAGAAGTAAATATTGAATTTTTTAAATTAGGTGATATGAAAAAATATCTTTTAAAATATGAAAACCTAAGCATTCTCATTTTCTCATAAACTAGTCATATCCTTGAAAATAAACCTTTTATTCAGGATATTGGTGTTAATAACAGTTGCATCTAAATCAGGTTTCCCAAAGAACATCTTATCTTTATATGGAAGGAAGTTCATGGAGAAGGAACTGACGTTCTTCCCCAACAACGATGACAATACATTTTTGGGTTCCTTTCCCAGAAATTAGTAAATAACAAAATACCTTTCATTTTATAAAAAATCATGTTCCTAGCAAATGCTTAAATCTAATCCATATGCCACTCATATGCTTAAAAAAGGCGATGGTTTCCATGAGCCAATTTCTCCACTCATTCTGTGCCAAATAAAACAGATTTCAGCAAAAAGCTTTTACTGCCTCCGAGGGAACTCTGTTCATCCTACAGGGTATAAAGTACTATTTATTTTTCATTCAGAATTCCCAGTTCTCTACTTACTGTATATTTTCCCACTCAAGCAGGCTTTATCCACTGTGGGTAAGCACATTAAAGGCAGAAAAATACAATATCTCTGGCTGGAAGAAATTTTTTAAATGCTGGTGCAATTTACCATCTACATTCTATTGTATTAAGAAAATGCAATTCTTATTGAACAGAAAAAAGCTTACATAATATTAAGCCTGAAATTCATACTTTTCACTGCTAAAGAAATACCTATCCCAACCAAAAGCAAAAAGACATCCCCAGGGACACGTAGTTGAAAACTTACGGTCTGCATGTTATGAACAAGTTCAGAATCTACACCCAAGCAAATTAAAGAGACACTCTGTAGACAATCACAGGAAATAGCTTCATGCTCCATTTGCATCACTTAATCATGCAAGTATACCACAAAACGACCTACCATTTGTGCCTAAATTTCTTTTTATCAAAACACAGCTAAAATATCATGGAGAACTCAAAAAATAAATGAGTGGCATTAGAAAATACTTAAGAGACAAAAAACATTTTCTTCTAAAATGTGTTGCATTACAGACTTTTCAGATAGATTTCTATGGATATAAATGGAAAGGTCTATAGAGACCAACATGGTGGTCTTTGAGGGCAAGGGATAAGGAATGCCCCTTAAGGAACAGAGACAGATGACCAGAGGACCACCTCACAGACAGACCGACAATCAGGCTGATGAAAAAATTAAGTGAGATTTCATTAGCCACAGAGATGCACTACCGCAACTTCTAATCAAGATCCAGGGGCCAAGCCTCAAATTCGGGAGGTAAAGACTTAGTTTCTACAATATTTTAAGGAACCTTCCTCCCTTCCTTCTTCCTTCCTACCTCCCCCTTCCTTCCTTCCTCCCTCCCTCCCTTCCTTCCTTCTTTCCTTCCTTCCCCTTTCCTTCCTTTCTTCCCTTCTTCCTTTCTTCCTGTCTTTCTGTCTGTCTCTCTTTCCATATGGCAGGGACAGAAACTGGGAAGGCTTTGTTCAAACTCTCCTTTTTTTTTTTACTTTATTGAAGTATACTTTACATATCATGCCTTTACTCCATTTTAAGGGTACAATTAAATGATTTTTAGTGAATTTACCAAGATGTACAATTAATCACATAAATCAGTTTTAGAGGATTTCCTTCCTCCTATTGAGGCCCCTAATTCCGCTCCCCAACTACATTTCAAGCATGTCCCATCCCTCCACAGTGCCCACCACATCGCTCAGATGTGGGTCTATCCCCCACCCCCCAAATCCCTAGTGAACACTCCCACCATTTGAGCACCATAGTGTTAATGAGTCAATACCAACTTGATGGCGAGTACAAGTGGGGCCCATTCTTCGGGTCTTGTGTCACCTCAGTTTGAATAATGGGCTTAAGCTTAATCCAGGATAATATAAGAAAGAGTGAGAGGGAGGAGAAAAATCCTATACCAAATAACCAACTAATTAGAGATGATATACTTTGTTGTTGTTTTGGTAGTTACTAAAAAAATACAACAAAAACTACTTTGGGGTAGGGCTGAGGAGTGGGGAAAAAAATATTTTAAGGAAAAGCCACTTCATGAATGAGCAAAAAGCGGTCTGAACCTACAGACTAGCAGGGATGTGATGCTCTCAGACGCTACGCGACTGGGACAAGTCCTGTGGCACCAAGGAGCAGCCAGACTCGAGGAATGGAACCCTGGGGGAGAACGATGGGCCCTCATCGTGCTTTGCATAATCGTTAGAGTTCATCGGCAGTGTCTCCCCAGGAAGCTGGCACGCAAGTCAGCCAGACACATCTCAGCCTGATGAAGAATAAGCATCCTTGTCTTTATACCGGCAAGGTGGACCTGACAGCTCAGGGTGTGGGTGGAGCAGCACCCTGCGGCCGGCCTTTCCTGACTGCCTTGGGGAGCTGGGCTTCTCACAGTCAAAAGCATGCGCCCACCCTGGCAGCCCCGCCTTGTCCCTGCCATGCCCCCTGCTCCAGGTGGGGATAGGTTTAGAAAAACAAAAACTTCACAAAGAAGTTGCTAAAAAGAGGTGTTGCTGTCAAAAGTGCCCTGCTCCTGGAAAGGAAGGATTTGATACTTCAAATACCTATCAAAGGATCAGCAGGTAGCCGAAGGGAAGGGGCCCAGATGAAAACACCAGGGAAGCAACTCAGCTGCTAAGGACAAAAGTCTCTTGCTAGTGAACATGTATGACTTGATCACTTTCAAAGGCATTAAGTTGCTCTGAAGATAAACATAAAAAAGGAGGCTTCTGAAATGCAGGGCCTCATGAGATAAATGTTTTAACCTACTGAAAACAAGTTAATATGCAAAAATACTGTCAGCTGTCCTGTGAAACTGCATTATCTCAAGCATCTGTATATGTTACGTGTCACTGCTCTCCTACTAAGTTCCGGATCTCTTAAGGTACCTTTACCCCTGCACATTTCTCATTAAGTAATCATAATGCCCAAAATTTCAGTGCCAAAATAAAACACATGTTAATCAACAAGCATCGGTCTTTAAATACTAAAAGCCCCAAAATAGTTTCCTTCTTCAGTAATTGAAGCAGAGTGGCATCTTGCCTTTACTGCCAAATAAATCTCAAATAGTCACCCTAAACACTCTGGTGGCTAAAGCACAAGCATGAAGGATTCTAGTGTTCTCAGAGTTTCTGAAGAGTCAACTGGGTCATTTAAAAGATGCTCTGGTGAGCAAGGTGCCTGCTGCCCTACCTTTTCCGATGCCTTGTCTTGCACAGGTGGCCCAGGACTCGGAGGAGGAGGGGCCCGACGTTTCTTCATCTCCGACTTCACGGAAACCCCTGAGATGCTGCCCAGCGACAGGGATGGGCCCAGTGTAACGGGACGGGAGTGCAGGGACGGGGAGTTGGGTGTTGTTAAACAGCCCTGCTGGGGAAGAGACAGACAGGAAAGCCCATCAACAAGACACGAATGCTCAGATGTGCAGACAAAGCGCCCACCCCTCCATCCAAACTTTTAACGGCATCTGTTTCCGCTGACAGGCTTGAGCGACCTGAGCAAAACCGCTACTTCCACTTTCCTGGAGAGCTGTGCGAGACATCACCTGACAGGTTCATGCCGAAAGGCTTATTTTCCTAATCATGAAGGAAAGGATAGACATTTTAAACCTCGAAGAAGAACACTTAGCAGTGAGAATCATTCAATATTCCTTGCCAACCTGCAGGTAGGAATTAGCCTCCGAAAAATTTAACCTGTCATCAGAGTGAGCTCTTAGACAATGAAGAAAAGAAGGAACAGATCAAGAGGTGTGTTTTGATGGGCAGGAGACCAGCAGTCTGTGCCATCTTGAGGAGTATGTCACCTGTGGCCAGGAAGGGGCTTAAGTTTCTGTTAATTTTCAGAAGTTATGAACAAATGACTGTGTAGTATAAGCAATATATGGGAAGAGTCTGTGATCACTCATGTAGCATTTAGTGACGGATACCTAATTAGCTGCAAGAAATGCAACCCAACATACTAATTAATTGCTCCCAAAGAGCAATTTCTATACCAAGGGGACAGACTAAAGGACACATAATTTTTTTCAATCTTTCCCCCGCTAGGGTCTACTTAGCAGAATCACATGTGTGTTAGTGCAGAAAGAGTGTTTAGGGAACCAGCACTCTAATTCCAGACTGAAAACTAGATGGCACCAGGCTCAGTCCTGGGCTCCTTCTCTCCTCACCCTGGCAGGTCATCTGACACAGCACGCGTAACCTCGGCATGGCCACGCCACGCTGAGGGCCAGTGCGGTAAAGAGTTCAGCCCGCAGACCCTAAAACACTCTGCCTGGTTTGATTCCTGCCTCTGTCCCTTATGAGCTGCATGACCTTGGGCAAGTTTTTAATTTTTCTCTGCCTCAGTTTATCTCCTATAAAACCAGCATAAATAACGCCCTGCATCACATCACTATGTGAATTAAATGGGTGGCTACCTGTAAAAGAGTTCTAAGGAGTTCTTGGCACAAAGTCAGCACCCAGCATGTGTTAGCTACTACGGTCACTGTGTATTTGCTTATTGACATCTTTGTCCGCCACTACAGTGCGAGCTCCACGGGATGGAGATTATCGCCCACTCTCACCCACAGCTGTAACCCGGCCCCGGGCCTGTGCGGGGAGTGCCCCGAGTCCACACGTGTGGGAATGAAAGGACAGAGAGTGAGCCTGGGGCCACTCTGCTTTCATGTTTTACATAATGGGCTTACGGGTTAAGATTTCATTTGAGCAACTGGTTCTCCATATTTAAAATACACATATTTTTAAAAACTTACCATATTAAGCGACAATCCAGTATTATTCTTGCTCAGACACAAATTCTATTATGTCCTGCCAGTGAATACTGACATTTGGTTTCCTGAGAAAATTTTCAAGATACAGATTTTCTTGGGCTTAATTATTAAAGCCAAAGGACAAAACACTCTACAAAGGCTGCTCTTTATGCCAGTGCCTGCTTCCTTGTGAGCTGCTAACCCTCAAAGACATCAAACATAGAGTTCCCATAAGAAACAGGTGGGACATGGTATAGGAAATAGCTTGACACCCAAGGAAACTCATCAACGCCTATTTAGGCCCACAGAAAAACCTAAATCACTCCTCCAGTCCTTGAGTTCTGCAGCCACTACCCTCAGTGCTGCGCAAATCAGCCAGTGCAAAATAAACCGTTAAGTATTTTCCTCTGCCTTCCATCCACCTCCATGGCAACCGTGAGGGCTCATAGAGACGGAACTCAGATTTACTTAACGATGCAGGGTCTAGATGACTAAGTACTTGAAGCAAACCAGAAAAGAGGCTTTGTTCGTCCAAGGACCAGAGCTGAGAAGGCGTTTCCTGGATGGCTGCTTTGCTCAAATACCCCCAGATTCAGGGGGAATGCAAACCCCATCTTTCCTCATCAGCAGGGCCAGAAGCATAGACACTGGGGTCTTCCAAGTTGCCCAAATTCCTTATCTGCAACATCTGCTGACAGTGATTGTACACAAACACACACACACAGACACACACACACACACGTGCAGAGGCTGATTAAAGGTGTGGCGTTCAGTGGAGAACTATACAGCTATACCCACGCCACACTGTTACCTCTGAACAAACACGACGCTCATGACATTCCACAACCCTGCACCCAATTACTTCTTGTCACTCCACCCTGTCTAGACATGGAACCTCCAGCTCCTCTTGCCCTCAGCCCTCACCACAACTATGTGTGCCTGGCTAATCGCTCGGCACTGCTGGGAGTTCACCTCTGTCCTTTTAATGCCCTGAGCTTCCACGAAGCTGTGCAGAATACTCCCTTAAAAGTACTGTACAGACCCCCCATTTAATATTTCAGGTTTTAATTCTGTAATTGTTTTGCCTTCACAAGCTTCCTGACATCTTGGATTACCTACTCCTTAAGGTAAGGGATCGGTACAGAACTTACAGGAGGGACATCCTCATCTTTAAAATGGGGAAAATTCCATTTACTTCAAAGTTGTTACAAGCATTAAATGAAGAAACTTATAGATAAAGCTAGATAAAACACCTAGCATATTTCTGTCACATTAGCAGTGTCCAACATGTGCTTTCCTTCTTCTCTGACAAAGATTTTTGGTAAGAATGACCTCATCAAGGCCGTAATGAGATGGCCTTGGACAGCAGAAAGCCAGAAACCCAAAGTGTCCCCATGGCATGTCCCCTGCCAGTTCTGGCATCCGTCATCTCCAGACAGTGGGCTTCTCACAACCCTAGCACCCGTGTCTCTGGAACTTGACTGAGTTTTGACACATGGGTGCTGTTCACCCATCATCTGTTAAACCAAGTCAGCACCATCCCTTCCCACCTCACCCCACACTCCGGAGGAGATGGACTGCAGGCCCACCAAACCCTCTCCGTGATTCTGCTACTCAATGGTGTTGCTCAACGTTTAACCCATGGGCAGCCAAAAAAGTTTTGCTGCCCAGAGAATATTTGTGGTTTAACTCTTATATTCCTTCTATCCCTACTTTTGGAATTTGTGCACAGAATTTAGAAAACAATCCAACAACAATGTGGGAGGGAAACAACATTGGTGAGTATTGGGTCCTTTAAAATACTGACTCACGTCAATATTAAAATGGAAAACCAAAAGCTTAGTCCATATGGTCTCCAGTCAAAAAAGCTTGGCCCCTGTCCTATCATTCCAGTTTCCTTGAATGTCTTGTGGCACAGCTCATGTGGAACACGTCACTGCTTGCCTGCGAGAGAGGGGTTTGGTCTCCTGTTCCTTGACCAAACATGTCAATCCCCTCCCCCTCTTTTTTTTAAAATATCAAGTCCTTTTCTTGCAGGGAAGTGAGTCATACTGTTTTCCAAAGGCTGGCACCAAAATCCACAGATTTTGCCTATTACAATCTCACCAGATTTGCTCAGGAGTTATGAGGACACCCACATAAATCACTAAGAAAAAACAAAGGATAACAGAGAAAAGGGAGCAAAGCACCAGAACCTTCCCTCTCAGCTTCACAGGACGTCGGGCAGTGGAGTGCAAACTTCTACCACGGAAGCTGCTGTCGTCCGGATGGAAAGTCCAATGAGATGCCACCCGCCCGAGACAGTGCAAAACTCTGTATCCAGGCCACCACACCCTTCAGAGCCAATTAATTCATTTATTATATCCAATATAAAATATCATTGATTTGGGCCAGGTGCAGTAGCTCATGCCTGCTGTCCCACCTACCCAGAAGGCTGGGAAAGGAGGATCACTTGAGCCCAGGAGTTTGAGGCTACTGTGAGTTATGATGATACAACTGCACTCCAGCCTGGGGAACAGAGAGAGACTCTGTCTTTAAAAAAAAAAAAAAAAAAAGAATAAAAGATAAAATAATCACTGGTTTGATCCTATCATACACACATGTGAGGAGGGGGGACAGGAGGAAGAGGAGACTAATAATTATTATCCAGATCTGAGCGTCAGCTCAAAATGAAATCAACCTCACCTGCAACAATTGTTTTTGCCACAGGTCCTAATTTATACATGAGCACCCAGTTGGCTGGTGGATAGACTTCCACAGGCTTGGCCTTCAGAATTAGGCTCTGCCCCTAAACCAACCAAACCTTACGCAGGCACAAGCTCGTGGCAGAGCCAGCACCCAGCAGCAGGGGCATTGCTGTGGCAGCTCAAGTGCCCCAGAAACCTTGATATGGCTCTCGGAGTGCTGGGTATAACGAGGATAATTTTGGGACACACAGGTACTGCAGGGAACAGGTTTTCTCCCTCATTCACTGACTTATAATTGATCAGAGGCCAGTACGGGACAGGAAGCTGTGTCCGAGGTAGACCGTACTATTTTACAGTCAGCATAAACTGAGATGCTTTAGTCCCCTTTGGCTAAATGCTTCACCTGCATCTTCACAGAGCTGCTTCCCAAACACACCCCATCACACATGCGAAGGAGGATCCACCCGTCCACACCAACAGCCAGTGTCCTGGTGAACTTGACTGTGACGTGCTGCCGGAGACAAAGGGTAGATGCTGTCCTGGAAAGCTTTCTGTTTAAGATAAATTGATTTTTAAAATAAGATGAACAGCTATTTTGTTTTCATTTCTCAAAACTGTCCATTCTGACAAATAAAACTGTATCTTTTTAGAACAAATCATTGAACTAAGTCTAGCAAAAGTCTAGCAGATCCTTTGACAGGGCCATTGAGGAATTCAAATACAGATTTTTGCTTAAAGGTTACGGGAAATATTTTGGTTGCAATAAATACATTCTGACCAAGCCATCAACAATCCTACCAGTATAGAATCTTCTCAGTTAGATCAGATACTTTAAGGATGGCATGATGTTTGGAGTTTTAATGTGAGAAAAACTGAGGCCCAAGGGGACTGACGTAGCTGCCTAGGATGGCTCAGCTCCCGGGTGATGGAACAAACCAGAAACATGCTCCTGGGCCTGTCTGCAGCCCTCCTCTCCTAACACAATGCTGCCCCCTTTCGAAAGACTTTACAACTTTTTTCTTTTCTTTTCTTTTAAATTCTTTGTCAGAGTCAGTGGGAGAGAAGATGGAGTTCAGAGCCTATTTCCCCATCGCCCTTTCTTCTGATACAGGTTTTGGCAGGACCCAAGGCAGAACCACATGCCACGAAACAGATCGGGCAGACGGACACCCCTGTCCTTGCCGCCCTCCCCGGGAATTGCTGGGCAGAGCAGCCCGTGTCGGTCACAGCCCCTGACACTGGCGAGCGGGGAACACTGCTTCTCCTCCAAGTTGCCAGCAGGGTCTTGGGCCGGGGTCAGGCAAAGTTTCCTTCCCCAGAGAGTGTGGTCTGTCTCGTCTGCACTTCTTTATCCTCGGAGCGCAGCCTTCCTGACAGACACGCCCTGGGCTGAATCCCCGAGCCAAATGCCTTGCCGTCTTCTGACACGCCCGAAACCCGCATCAATTCAGAGTAAACGCCAGCCCGAGAGGCACGACGCATGCCAGCTCCGCGTGAACTGGTCGCCGCGGACGGGCAGGAAGGGGGCTGACGCCTCCCGTTTCTGTTAAGCGAGGTGAGTGGCAAACGGTGCCTCTCTTTCGGCCGAGTTCCTCTGTGGAACGCCTGAGGGATGGCAAAGTCTCTAGAAGATGAAAAGTCGCACAAGCTATTTGGTCTGGATACGCATTGCAGCCAACGGACACTGTGTTGCATACACTCTCTGACGGTTATAAGCATCAGAGCAGTCTGGGATCAGTTTCTCTACTGGCAGGAAATTTTCATAAAATGAGCAGAGTATCCAACGGATATTTGATTTCTTCCTCACGAAACTCACCGGCGAGACGGAGGGTGAGCTGTAACACCGTATTCAAGGCCCATGAGGTAGGACCATCTGAAAGGCCAGGCCCGTCGGCAGGCATGTGGATGTTTGGAACGCGTAACAATGACAATTTCAGGACGCCAAAAGTTTCTGAAAAGCTTGTGAGTTAATAAGAAACAGGTTGCTGGGCGTTTCAAAGATGCGTAACACGTCATGCCTGTCCACAGGCAAGCAGGATCCTGCCAGAGGGCCACGGGGAGTCGCCGCCAGCCAAGCGGGCCTGGGGACAGAGTAGACACAGGCCGCGGTGCAGAGCCTATGGGGCGGGGAGGAGGAAAAGCAGGAGGGAGGGCGCCAAGAGGGAAGGCCGGGGTGAGAGCGAGTCATGAAAGGTTAGGTAGCAGCGTGAGTGTGGTCAGGCACGGGAGAAGAGCGAGGAGGACAGGGGCTGGGCGGCGCCCACGGGAGGCGGCGCAGAGAAGAGCGTGAGGAAGATGTGTGTGGGAAAGCCTCGCCACGTGCGCCTGCATGTGCGCATGACCGCGCACCTGTGTGGAATGGCTTGTGGCTGGATGTGAGATTCCAGCTGAGGCAAACTCCATTAGGTACAATTTTGAGGAAAAAATTTCTAGTTTACATAAATAACGAAGCCCGAATAACAAAGTGAAGGTTTTCCCCTTTCAAATGTACATATAAAATCTCCTGTCATTTACATGATGACACGTTTTGAATAACTGACATATAAATTTAGTTTCTATAACTCCTAAGAAGTGAGGGTCCACCTGGGGCCTTCCTGAATGTAAACGGGTTTCTCCAAACCAGCTCGGGCATCTCATGCTGAGAGCTGCGAGAGCGCCCGCTGGAGCCGGGGACCAGACCGGCAAGGAACCGGACGCTCGCTGTGAACCCGCGCCGGGCAGGTCCAGGTGCTAACTGAAGCACACCTGCATCAGCGCTCCCCGACCGTTTGGCACCAGGGACTGGTTTCATGGAAGACAATTTTTCCAGGATGGGGCGGGAGGTAGTTGGGGGGAGGCAGAGCTCAGGCGGTGATGCAGGGCCCGGTTCCTAGCAGGACACAGACCGCCATCACGTCACAGCCCAGGGATTGGGGACCGCAGCTGTACATGACACAGAAACAACGAAATGGGAACACATGCCTCTGACTGTTTCTAATACTTGTATCAAATCAAGAAGGCCTCTCTCTAATTCCAGATAATTGAGTCATTAGGTGGAGAAAATAAGCTGATTAGATTGCTTTCTTTTGAAAATTTATTTTTAAGAAAAGTAGGATGGGTTTTTTTTTAAAGACGCAGGAAAAGTAGTGTGGTTCAAGAGTTTCTTTTGGTTGAGTAGACAAATTGTCCAAAGCATTATCCAAAATGTTTCTCTCTTATCTGCTAAGACATTTATCATTCATCACTATCTACATGATTAATGCTATAGAAGAGGAAGAGAGAGTAACCATATAATTCATCATCCAAAATGGGACTATTTTCCAAATGGCCTTTAAAAAGAGCCAAATTGGAAAGAACACAGTGACAATGGCATTTTGGGGACTGTCCTGGCAAACAGAGACTTGTGGTCTCCTCACCTGGGGTGGGGGCCAGGTCTCCTCACCTGGCAAGTGCAAACAGAACAAACACTAACCCGGTTAAGGAGAAAATCTAAACTCCAGGCTTAGGAAATAATGTACTTGTATGGAGGCATATTGGTTTACATATATCAACCCATTTGACCCTTGTAATAACTCTATGACATAGGTAATGACCCCATCCCATTTCACAGCTAAGGAAACTTAGAGTTAGTGGCTTGCTTGAGGTCACATATCGGGAAGTAGCAGAGCCAAGAGGTTCTCCAGCTCGGCTGCACACCAGAACTCCTGGAGCTTTTAATGATGGACATGCCCAGGCTGCGCCCTCCTCCAAGGACATCAGAAACCCTGAGGTGGGACCAGGCATTGGCTGGTTTCTTTTTTTTACTTTTATTGTTTTTAATTTTTTATTTTAATATTTAATATTTTATTTTTATGCTATTCCTTCGCACCGACGTACCGCGTTCCTATCCACTCACCTGCTGCTGTTTCCACCTTTTGACTATTGTGAGCAGAGCTGCTAGAACATTTTTTGTACAAGTTTCTACTTGAACACCTGTTTTCAGTTCTTTTGGGCACATATTTAGGAGTGGAATTGTGGATCGTGTGATATTTCTCTGTTTAACTTACTGAGGAACAGCCAAAATGTTTTCCACAGCAGCTGCGGCATTTGAGAGTCCCACCAGCAATGAAAAAGGCTTCCCATTTCTCCATATCTTCTCCGCATCTTCACCATTCCAATTTTTTAAAAAAAATATAGTCATTTTAGTGGGTGTGAAGTGGCATTCCACTGTGGTTTTGCTTGGCATTTCCCTGGTTATCAATGAGGGTGAGCATCCTCACACCTGTCCCCGAGGCATCCACTTTAGAAAGTCAAGGCTGAGAACCACTGCCCTAACTGCCGTCACCCTTGCCCCCAACCACCACGCCACACGGCCCGGGTTGGAGGGCTCATCGTTCATGCTCTCTCTAGGGATGGTGCTTGGAACACTAGCTGCCCACATTTGTCTGCGCCAACCTGCACGATTTCACATGCAGGGCACCCACCTCCACGAGCAGTGCACGAGAACTGCAACTCCACCGGCCTGTCTTCCGCTCTGAAAAGCCTATCAGAGAAGGAATGGTGACATTTTTCCAGGGGAAGCTGTGAACAGCTTCCATCTGTTTAAGTAAATCATTCACAAAGTTGGGTACTTTACTACTAATTATAAATTACAAGTGACCCCACCATGACCCCTCCTTTTGGAACTGCTGCAAAGCACATGCAGCTGGTCTGTGCAGGTCCCACGACTGCAGGGAGAGGCTGCCAGGCACACACATCTCAAGGTCACCCACAAAGTTCACCTTCAAGGCACCTGACAGATTTTTTAGGTTCTCCTGACAATCTTGTCATTTAGCACAGCTCTTTCCTGTTTTCTAGTCTGACCTTTTGGGCTCAGATTCTATAGTTCTTCTGAATGCATCCTCCATTCTCCCAGTAAGATGTTATCTGTTGTCGGAAATACAGAGGGGGCAAAGAAAATGCCTGTAGTGTGGCTGTGAGTGCCCAGCCCAGGAGAGAGAGCTAGGAAGCAGGCCCTGGGAGCAAGACCTGGACTTGCTCACTGCAGCAGGTAAGACAGAGGGAAATCGAGGCAGATAAATGGTACTCCTTTAAATCTCCCCAGTTTAATGTGAACAAGTGAGAGCAATCAGGAAGAAAACCAGTCACAGAAGTTACCGAATATGGTTGCTACAATCCATTAAACAGTTGGGAAGCAGACAGCTCTGCTATGAGTCTGCAAGCCCGAGGGGGGAGCCCGAGAGACACACCAGCAGGACACAGGCTCCCAGGCCAGGGTCCCTGCACAGCAGAGGAGGAAGGCTTTGTGACCACTCGAGAGTCTAGTCATGATTCACCAGCCTCGGGGCAGCTGCAGGCCTCTGGCTGCGTCAGCCCCAGGCGCACAGGCGGACAGCCCGGCTTCCCCACCCGCGGACCAGACCCTCCCGAGAGGACCGCCAAGTGGCCAGCTCTCTGTCAACATGCCTGCGGCCACCCCCAAACCCTTCCTTGTCCTGGCTCAGAGAAAAGTCCCTCACCCTCACTAACACGGGTCATTTGGGCAAAGGCTGGGCAGGAGGGCAGCCGGAGTGATGGGGAGGGAACACAAGGGAGGGAGAGTCCCTTTTCTCTCTCCTCTTCTTCCCGCTTTGTCTCTCTCAGAACTCAAGCCCCACTTCAGCTCCAGTTAGAACCAGATTCTCTCTTATTTGGATTCTAAGGTGCAACTCTACTAGCTTTTAAGCCAAAATGTAGGTGCTTTACGATGCCTCTCGCTCACCAAGGTTGGGGGAGACACGGCCTGAGCTGCCCACGGGGCCGGTCCCCTTCATCTTCCCTCTGGCGCAGCTGCTCCAAGGCCTAGGTCCAGGGATGCTGCCAACATATCTGAGCTTTTGTTCCGGCCTCACTCCTGTCTGGCCAACACAAATGCCCTCTGGCTTTCCATGACTCCCTCTCCAATCTCCTCAGACCCTAGCCCTGAGAACCTTGCCAATTGGAGATTCTTATCCCTCTGTAACCACTGCTTATTTTTCTGGGTCCACCTGTCTGGGACCCACTCCCCCCTTGGAACCAGGCCCAGGTGTGTGAAGGGAGGCAGGGGCAGGTGGGCCCATGGGGAAGCACTGCAAAACAATGTCCCCAAGCCCCTTATTCATGTGCTCTGCATGTGCATGTATAAACATGCATACATGCACACATGATAATCTACTTCTGCCACAGGAAAATCTCTTATTATTGTAAATACTCAAGTCTCCAAGTCCCTGCGACAAATCTCACATTCCCTATGCCAAGGTTTGATACAAACACGAAGCCTGAGTGGAGTTGATCTTCCCCCAAATGGCTCCTTGCAGCCACGTTATTCTGCTGTCGGGCTTGATTTTGTCCCCGTTTTCTATGAGACGACATGAAATACGCTGTCTGCCAGTTCCCATGAATACAGTCATCTCTTGACGACTGCTGGAGAGGCCACAGCCGCATGCTGAATACCATGAGGCACGTTTCTGCAGAAAGAGCAGGAACAGGCAGCTGCAAGGTGCCTTCCCCACCTGTGCTCACAGAAAGGTCTGCCTGGGCTCCGGGCTTCCTCCCAAATCACACTTTCCTCAAGGCCACGTGTTCCTGCACCTATCTCTACATCACAAGCAAGACACCATTCCCACTCTGGCTATGACTTTCTCTCTCACTTTCTGAGCCATTTTAAACTGGCTGATATATTTGCTGAAAAGAGCAAACAAACTGCTTTTCTTGTTGCTTCTAGAATGTTTGGTGGACTTGCTATTGCATGGATCTGAGTCACTGCCAAATTTATTATTTCACTATTTTCCTAAGAATGTCTAGGATAGGGACACAAAAATGATCACTTCCTTTAGAAATGCTCCCATTTTCTTTATCTCCATCGAAACCCTGGCAGCTGGCATCCTCTAGGGAGGCACTCCTGTGCATGCGTGCACATGCATGTGCAGGTACACATTCTTACACAGAACACAAAGCACGTATCACTTCCACAGAAACCATAGGCACTGGGTGGGGGGTGGTGGGGGAGCCGAGCCCAGCAGAGCTGAATGATGGGCATGCCTTGGGCTATCGTCGCTTAAGTGGCCTGTGCACCCCTGAAGTGTCTCAGCCGAGTAGCCCAACCTTCTGGTCAACCGCAAATAGCTGACATGCCAGGTCTGCTTTCACTCAGCAGGCCTGCAGCCTGGACAGCTTTCCACATTTCTAGCAAAGAACACAGTTGAACGCAGGCCTTAGGGAAAGGAAGGAATGTACGCAGCATGTCTCTCATCCTCATCCCGCACCGAGACAGGCATCACTAGTCAACCCCAGAAGCCTTATCCATTCACTGTTCCCAGAAGCTACCCTAACACATGGAGCTGCTACAGATTATCACAATTAATTTAAAATGGTCATGTTCCTCTTGCTATATTTTGATCGTTCTCAGCACAAATGTTAACATTTCCCTTGCTTTCCTAGATAGACTGCAGTAGACGGGATTTTCCATCCTCCAGGAGAAAGCAGAAACTCAAACTGCCCTTCTTGCAGCTGGACAATGGGGCAAGGGTGACAAAACCATGTGGCTACTTCCAGATGACTCTGGTTGATTTCACTGTCTGGAGGAAGACCACCTATGGCTACTCAAGGCTGGACACAGACACAAGCTCCACAACTCAAGGATGAAGTGTCTAGTTCTGCCCAAGAGGTGCTGGCTTTTGGGGGAGAGTGTTCTACTTTTCCCAGCACAAAATAACGTGGTCTCAAGGCTGGATGTCATGTTCTTACCAGATATGAGCCCATCTGTAAACTCCTTTCAGATGCTCAGTCGGTTCTTTTTGGTAGCAAAGAAAGCCCCGTCCTCAGGGGCGAGAGTCATCCGACTCCCCCCGCAATCAGCACTGGTGACTCCTCTCAGGAGTGATCTGACCACTGCTCACCTCGGGGTGAAAGAGGACAAGACCCCGTGCTTACGCTAAGCAGACAGAACAATGCGGATGCCTCAGACGTTGATCCTTCAGCCCACTGAAATCCTTGGCTTTCTCCACATAAACTTTTATAAAATCTCGTCTCCTCTCAGCTGCTGTACACATGTAAACTTTTTCAACCCTAATGCGCTGGTTTACGTTCAAGTCCTCGGCTTTGCATTCCAGACAACTAAGATCCATATGATTTGGTGTCAGCTGGTATCCTACCCAGTTCTGTGTCCCCACAGTCTGTGGCCACACATGTGTCAGGCTCCGACGCCATGAGATGCACATGGACCTCTCTCCTCCAGGTTCTGACAGACTAGAAGAAAACAAATGCCACCAGAGCAAGCCCGTCGCCCGCTAGGGTTGCTCCTGCCCTTCTGAGAGTCTCCACAGGATACTGGTAAGTGGCTCGTAAGTGTTGAAGGTGGTGGGAGAATAAATGTTCTAACTTTTTCAGGAGATGTAAGCCTTGTTAACAGAGTGTATCCTTCATGCTACGGCATGCTTCATGAAACCATACAAAGAGAGCAAGAGTAAACATTTACTGTAAGTTATGGCTGACCTGCCACAAAGTCCAGCCAGTCCTATGATTTCTCAGTCCAGAGGAAGCTGTGAGGGTTAAGACAAACTGAACAATCATACCAGCAAAAAATTAAATGGAAGATTTCCTGGCTGACTTGGTCAGGACAGGACTCTGAATCATTTCTTCAACAGCAGAAGGGGCCTGAAGGCCAGGCTCAGGCTGGGCACAGCCTCACACCAGGAGACCCAGTAGACAAGCCAGGATCACCCAGCATCTGCTCACCAATGGCCTGCACTTTCAGTGGCCTCTGGCTGTTCTTTAACTCAGATTATTAGCAAAATATTTCTTTAATGATCTGATGTTGGCTTTAATAGCTGTCTGCTACTCACATAACATACGATCTCAGGACAAGCTATATTCCTATTCAAAAAGTCATACTTTTTAACACACACACTCTGCAACTATGCCTTAAGAATTTAAATAGTGGAGTATTAAAGGAAACTGCTAAGATATAAGGCTCCAAGGCTAGAAGACGAACACTCTAAGAAGGGCTGGCCAGGCACAAGACAAAGGAGTGGACATGACAAGTGCTCCAGAGATAGCTGTTTTCTTCTGAATCAGGGTAAGACAAAATTTAAAAGGGGACCATTTTAACTGTAAGTCAAAAAAAAAAAAATCAATTACTTTGCAACACTAGAAAAGTCCTTGTATCTGCAGCATGTTTATTGGCTATCCCGACTCCCAGCCCTCAGGTTATCAGGTCTGTAATGCCAGTCAGATGTAGTTGGTGCCACAGTTCCCTTTTCTCCCATTCCTCTGGCCTCAGGAATCTCCTGTCTACCTACTCCAAAATCAATGTTTGCATGGATGACTGATTTTTATAGACACCATCTCTGCCCAGCACCTCTTGGCTGGATTTGCCAGACCAAAAGCAAAAAAAAACAAACAAAAAAATTTGCAATCAACTACTAACTAATATTTTCAAGGTTTCCCAGGTAGTCCTCTTTTTAGTTAAACCCGTTGCTGGGAGCTTTCTCACTAGACTCTCCTTTGCTTCCTATGGCCCTAACTATGTTTTCTGTTGTTAAGGAGGAGTTGGTAAAGGCACAAAATAATTCTACAACTGAAGGTGGTTTCATATACAAACTAACTGACAGTACAAATGGGCTTGAGGCAGCATCTTTTCTTATCCTTGTCATGTGATCCACCTGATGGATGATGGATTCAGGGGCACTATAGGGCTGGTGGTGGTCTTAGGGACATTTCTATTTCTCGTGGCTGAGATGGGACTGCTCTGGTGGTTTCAGCCCGGGCATTCTCTAAGCCAAATGTTCCATCCTATGGCTAGAGGTCAAGAATCCTTGGAAGGGGCACTTCAAAATAGCAACAAAGAAAATAAAGTACCTAGGAATATATTTAACTAAGGAGGTATAAGACCTCTACAGGGAGAACTATGAAACATTGAGAAAGGAAATAGCAGAGGACATAAACAGGTGGAAGACCATACCATGCTCATGAGTCAGCAGAATCAACATTGTTAAAATGTCTATATTACCCAAAGTGATCTACAGAGTCAATGCAATTCCTATTAAAATACCATCATCATTTTTCACAGATATAGAAAGAATAATCTTACCCTTCATATCGAACAAGAGAAGACCCCCTGTATAGCAAAAGCAATTCTACACAATGAAAACAAAATGGGAGGTGTCAATTTACCAGACTTCAAACTATACTACAAGGCTATAGCAATTAAAACAGCTTGTGACTGGCACAAGAACAGGGACATTGACCAGTGGAACAGAACAGAGAACCCACATATAAAACCATCCTCATACAGCCATCTAATCTTCAACAAAGCAGACAAAAACATACACTGGGGAAAAGAATCCTTATTCAATAAATGGTGCTAGGAAAACTGGTTAGCCACATGTAGAAGACTGAAGCAGGATCCACACCTTTCACCTCTCACAAAAATCAACTCAC
>CAUYRT010051008.1:0-31820 GCA_963574885.1 Lepilemur ruficaudatus | reverse complement strand
TCTGCTCTAATGATTGTGTCCTTGACTGTGCAGAAGCTTTTCAATTTGATCAGGTTCCATTTATTTATTTTTGTTATTGCTGTGATTGATTTTGGGGTCTTCATCATAAATTCTTTTCCTTGGCCAATGTCTGTAAGAGTTTTTCCAACATTTTCTACTGGAATTCTTTTTTTTTTTTTTTTTTAGACAGAGTCTCACTATGTTGCCTGGGCTAGAGTGCCATGGTGTCAGCCTAGCTCACCGCAACCTCAAACTCCTGGGCTCAAGGGATCCTCCTGCCTCAGCCTCCCGAGTAGCTGGGACTACAGGCATGCGCCACCATGCCTGGATAATTTTTTCAATATGTTTTTAGTTGTCCAATTAATTTCTTTCTATTTTTAGTAGAGATGGGGTCTTGTTCTTGCTCAGGCTGGTTTCGGACTCCTGCCCTTGAGAAATCCACCCGCCTCGGCCTCCCAGAGTGCTAGGATTACAGGTGTGAGCCACCGCACCCGGCCTTTCTTCTAGAATTCTTATAGTTTCATGCCTTAGGTTTAAGTCTACTATCCACCATGAATTAATTTTTGTGAGTGGCAAGCGGTGTGGATCCTTTTTCAGTCTTCTACATGTGGCTAATTTTCCCAGCACTATTTATCGAATAGGGATTCTTTTCCCCAGTGTATGTTTTTGTCTGCTTTGTGAAAGATCAGATGGCAATATGAGGATGGTTTTATATCTGGGTTCTTTGTTCTGATCCATTGGTCTATGTCTCTGTTCTTGTGCATATACCATGATGTTTTGGTTACTATAGCCTTGTAGTATAGCTTGAAGTCTGGTAAAATGAGGCTTCCTGATTTGTTCTTTTTGCTTAAGGTTCCCTTAGCTATTCAGGCTCTTTCTGGTAGAAATTCAAAGCATAGAATTCTGTTTTCTACATCTGTGAAAAATGATACTGGTGTTTTAATGGGAATTGCATTGAATCTGTAAATCACTTTGAGTGGTATAGATATTTTAACAATGTTGATTCTGCTGATCCATGAGCATGGTATGTTTTTCCATTTGTTTACATCTTCTGCAATTTCCTTCCTCAGTGTTTCATAGTTCTCCTTGTAGAGGTCTTTTACCTCCTTGGTTAAACATATTCCTAGGTATTTCATTTACTTTGTTGCTATTGTGAAAGGTATTGCATCTTTGATTTGGTTTTCAGCTTGACTGTTGTTGGCTTTTAGGAACGCTACTGATTTGTGTACATTGATTGTGTAACCTGACACTTTGCTGAATTTATTTATCAATTCCAGGAATCTCTTGGCAAAATCTTTGGGGTTTTCTAGATATAAGATCATGTCATCAGCAAAGAGCTCAGACATCTGTCCTCTTTTTTAAAATTTTTAAATTTGTTATTATTTTATAATTTTTTAAAGTGAGGAGGGGATTCAATTTCCTTTCTTTTTCTTTTCTTTTTGAGACATAGTCTCACTGTGTCACCCTTGGTAGACTGCAGTGGCATCATCATGGTTCACAGCAACCTCAAACTCCTGGGCTCAAGCGATCCTCCTGCCTCAGCCTCTCAAGTAGCTGGGATTACAGGTGGTCTCCACCATGTCCAATTTTTTTTATGTTTTTTGTAGACACATCGTCTTACCTTTGCTCAGGCTGGTCTTGTACTGCTCAGCTCAAGCGATCCTCCTGCCTTAGCCTCCTAGAGTGCTAGGATTACAGGCGTGAGCCACCGCATCTGGCCCATCTGGCCCCTTTAAAGTGAATGGAAATACCCAGAGTCTAGCATTCTGGAAATCTGGATTGCAGTCTCATCTGCTCATTGTGTGTGCTTGGGCAAATGATCTCCCTTATCTGCAAAGAGGAAATAACACTCAAAACGGCAGTGAGGCAGTGATAACGCCAGGAGCCACTTCACAGCACCGTTATGGAGATTAAATGGGCTTTTGCCCATTAAAGCCTTCAATCCTGCTAGGCCCAGAGTAGGAACTCCACTAGCAGTTCAGAAGCTTCCTTGTTGGGTGGCTTCTCAGCTTCCTCTTTGCTCACTGTTGCCCTAAACACTGGAGTCCCTTAAAAACCCAGAACTGAGTCCGGCCTATGCTTTAGTCAACTTGCACCAGGGCTGCAAACACACGGCCCAAGGGCTCATTCCAGCCGGGGAGCTGGAATGACGCCACCAGCTTTCCTGGGCTTCCAGCGAGCACGTGGATCCCAGGACTCCTGAGCTTCAGCAATGGGGCGAGCCGGTCCCTCACAGTCACCTCTTTCTACAGACCTATATACCCTGTTGGCTCTGTTGCTCTGGGGAACGCTGACTAACACAATTACCAAATCCATTATAGCCAAACCCACTGCCAATTTGCATACATTAAAAGTCACCCTTTTTATTTGACAAACGCATATGGTCAGGTAACCACCATCACAATCAGGATATGGAGGAAGCCGGGCGCAGTGGCTCATGCCTGTAATCCCAGCACTTTGGGAGGCTGAGGTGGGAGGATCACTTGAGCCCCCAGGAGTTCAACACCAGCCTGGGCCACACAGCAAGACCTGTCTCTACAAGAATTAAAAAAGTATTAGTCAGGTGTGGTGGCGTGTGTTTGCAGTCCCAGCTACTGGGAAGGCTAAGCTAGGAAGATCCCTTAAGCCACGGAGTTGGAGGCTGCAGTGAGCTAGGATCACGCCACTGCACTCTAGCCTGGGCAGCAGAACAATATTCTGTCTCTAAAAAAAAAAAAAAAAAAAAGTGATGGAAGAATCCCATCATCTCTCAATCTCTCAAAATTCCCTTCTGCTCCTCTGTGGCTGACCCCTACGTCACCCCCTAGCCCTGGCAACCAGTCACCCTGTTCAAAGTAGTTATAGTTTTGCTTTTATAACTATGCTGTGTGGGTGGACTTTTTATTTATTTATTCATTTTAGCAAAGCCCATGGCTTCCACGTCATTCCTTTCCAGTGCTGAGGAGTATTTGGTTGTCTGGATGGGCCATGGTTTCTTTATCCATTCATCTGTTGAAGGGCATTTGGGTTGTTTCCAGTTTTTGGTAATTATGAATAATTTATGCACTATATTTGTGTGCATCTCGGTTTTTTTGTTTTTTTGTTTGTTTTTTAGAAACAGGGGTCTCACTATGTTGCTCAGGCTGGCCTTGAACTCCTGGCTCAAGTAATCCTCCCAGCTCAGCCTCCCGAGTAGCAGGGACTACAGTGTTTTCAAGCTTCATCCACGCTGCGGCGTGTGTCGGTTCTCCCTTCTATTTCTGGCTGAGTAATGTCCCGCTGTATACAGGTAGCGTATCTTACTTACCCATCCATCAGTGGATGGACAGCTGGGGTGCCCCTGCCTTTTGACTATTGTGAATAATGTTGCTATGCACACACAGGTACAAGTTGCGTGCAGATCTAAGTTTTTATTTCTCTTGGGTAAACAAGTAAGAGTAGGATTGCTGAGTCACAAGGGAAGTGTATGTTTAACTTTGCAAGAAACTGCCAGGCTGTTTTCCAGAGTGGCTGTCCCATTTTGCGTTCCCACCAGCAGTGCATGAGAGCTTTGATTGCCCTGCACGCTGACTGGCACTAGGTACTTTTTTATTTTTTTAATTAGCCATTCTAATATGCCTGTAGTGACCTCCATGGCATTTAGCACGGGAATACTCTCCTCTTGACCACGCTGGATTTTTTCACTTGATTCAAGAACACCGTACTCACTGGCCGGACCTCCTCTTTCATTTCCTGGTGTCTGCTTTGTTCCCTGATGGCTGAAGAGCCACCAGCCTCAGTCTTCAGATCTCTTCTCCTCTCTCTTCCCCCCTGCTCCCTTGGTGATCTCAGCCGGTCTCACGGTGGCGGTCAATACTACCGTTCTGGTGACTTCCAAGTTGTCTGTGTCCGGCCAGGCTTCTCTCCTGAGCTCCAGACCCGCGTGGCCACTGCTGCCTCGGCATCTCCCCCTCGGGAGTCCCAGGAACTCAAACTTGGCAGATTCCTCCAACTGGATTCTCCCTTCTATGAAGGCAGAGGTTCTGGTCTCTGAGATGTTCTCTGTAAAACTGAGAGTGATCCCTGACTTCTCCCCACCCTACATGAAATCGTCAGAGAATGCGGCTGATGGCACCTCCGAATGTGCCCAGATCTGACCCCTTCTCTGCTTCCATCGCCACCCCATGCTGGCCCCAGCGGCACCTCCTCGCTGGCCGCTCCGCTCCCCTCCCTGCCTGCCCTGCCTCGGATTTGGCACGAAACCTTCCCATGCCCCACACACTGAATGACCCCTTTTAGATGAAATGTCCAGGCAAATCCATACAGACCGAAAGTGGATTCATGGTTGCCAGGGGCTGGGGGAATTGAGGGGCATGCGGTTTCTTTCTTGTTTTTTTAAATTTATTTTTAATAAATTAATTAATTTTTTGTTGAGTTTCTTTCCCAGAAAGCATGAGGTTTCTTTTGGGGGCAATAAAAATATTCTAAAATGGATTATGATGTCAGTGCCCCAAGTCTGTGAATATACTAAAACCACTGAGTTATATACCATAGATGACTTATATGGTATGTGAGTTATTTCTCAACAAAGCTATCACCACCCTCCCCCGATCCACCAAAACAAAGACTCCTCCTACCCATGGCTCTCATCTGGCACAGGGTAAACCCAGCGTCCTCGCGACAGCCAGTGAGGCCCTGTGTGCCCTGCCTTACCTCTCCAATCCCCAATGGCATCATATCTCCAAACACACCACTGGGACTGTCCCTCCGGCTCACCCTGTTCTAGCCACATTGGCCTCCTTGCATGTTCTGCCTCAGGGCCTTTGCACTTACCGTCCCCTTGGCTTGGAATCCTCTTTTCTGGTTAACCTGGCCAGAGGAGGGTTTGGGTGCCAACAAAACCAACTCTATGTAGATACCACGTGTTTCTTGTTTATGGCAGGCAGAATAACGGCCCCCTAAAAATGTGCACATCCTAATCCTTGGAACCCGTGAATATGTTATTTTCCATGGCAAAAGAGACTTTGCAAACGTGATTACGTTAAGGATCTTGAGACAGGGAGACTACGGGGTGGGGGTGACACTGGAAGATGGCTTTGAAGATGGAGGATGGGGTCGCCTGCCAAGGACAGCGGGCAGCTTCTAGACGCTAGAAAATGCAAGGAAATGGATTCTCCCTAGACCTTCCAGGCAGTTCTGCTGACACCTGGATTTTTAACCCAGTGAAACCCATTTCAGACTTCTTACTTCCAGAATTATAATAAATTTGTGTTGTTTTAAGCATTAAGTTTGTGATAACTTGTTACAGGCACAGTCGTGAACTTTGCTGTAGATTAACTCATTTAATCCTCAAACACACCAGTGAGAGAAAAACTGTTGTCAACCCATTTTCCAGATGAAGAAACAGAGGCAAGAGATGTTAAATGACTTACCCGGAGGTTACACAGCTGCTAAGTGGCCAAGCCAGGATGCACCTAGCTCCTGCAGTTGGGAGACCGAAGCCAGGTCGTATGATATTGATCAGAGCCCACACGTGCCCAGAGCTGTTCTCGGCTCGCCAAGGGTGCCAGGCGTATGTGGCCAGCAGCCGTCACACTCTGCTCTCATTGGGCATGGCGAGGGGGCTTAACTCCAAAGGGCCCTGGAAACATGCGGGGGTTGCTTCTGGAGTCACAATGGCCAGGGAGCCACTTCTGGCATTTGGTGGGTGGAAGCCAAAAGTCCGGCCATGCCGGGGACAGTCTCACAATGAGGAATTGTCCTAGCCCAAATGCCAGCGGTGCTGTTGCTGAGAAGCACGAGATGCTAAGCGTAGAGCCTACGCTTCCACTAACTGCTGGGTCTAGTGGCTAAAAACAAGGACCCCGGATCTGCCTGCCTGGGCTCAAAACTGGCCCCAAACACACCTGGCTTGGCCACTGACTAGCTACGTGACACTGGGAAAATCTTTTAAGCTTCCTGGGCTTGATGATGTCACCTGAAAAATGGGGATAATGATAACCCTTTCCTCATAATCTTATGAGCATTAAGGTAATACGTGCTAATTGCTTAGAACAATGCCTGGAGACACTCAGGGCTATTAAGCATTAGCTTTGAGGGTTATTATTTTAATAGCAAGTACGTGGTATGTAAACCTGTCATCTCTTCCAGTCTTGGTGACCCTTTGTGGGCAGGAGCAGATCTGAAGGGTGCCAGGGTTCCTTGCCTTGCTCAGCACAATGAGGGGTGTTTGTTGACCGACTGACTGATGGACTGAGAAGAGGGTATCAGCATCCTGAGTGTCTTTGGTCACCAGGGGAGATAAGCAAATGCTGAAAGATGGCAAGGCCAGGCAGGACCACAAGTTTATTGGGTCTCCACGCACACGCACTCACAGCATCACACGACAACGGCACAGGTACTAGGGACACGCACGGTAGCCTCCACCCGCAGCTGGGGCCCAGAGGCAGTGGGATGCAGTCTCCTCCCCGGAGGCCCAGGCCCAGCTGGGTCCCTTCCTCCCGGGCGGCTGAGGGAGGGGGTGGCTGGGGCGGGCCACAGGCCTGGACAGGGGAAGTGAGCAGGTGGGGCCGGGAGGGGCCGGGGCCGGAGGGGCTGCCCGGCCCTCACTCTAGGGACTGCAGCATCAGCAGCTGCTTCAGCACCTTCGTCTGGCTGGTCTCGCGGATCTCACCGGCTAGGAACATCTCGTCCACGACTGTGTAAACCTGTGCGAACGGAGGCCGGGGGAGGCCCCCGGCGTGAGAGACGGGTCTGCAGGCCACCGGCCCAGACCCTGCAGCCCCGAGAGCCAGGACACAGACCCCAGCATAGGCGCTGGGTGGCCACGGGGCCACAGGCCACCCTCCTTCCCCCCGCTTTGGCTCCTTCTGCCTCCTCTTCGCCAGGAGCCTACCTTGTAGAAGTTGAACACCAGGTCCAGCTCACAGACATTGTGGAAATACTCATTTAAGACCTGGGAGAGGAAGACAGAGAGTAAGAGACAGGAAGGGAGAGTGACACACACGCACAGAGACAGGAGCGGGGTCATCAGAAAGAGACCAGGAGGACGGAGGGGGAAGAGAGACACAGAGAGAGAAACAGGAGCGAGGATCATTGTAAAGAGATGGCAAAAAAGACAGAAATGGGAAGGTTGGGGAGAGACAGACAGACAGACAGACCTGGGAAGAGGAGTGGGAGAGAGGGACAGATACAGATGCAGGGAAAGGCAGAGAGAGAGAAACAAGCACAGGGATCAAGTAATAACAAAAAGAGACAGTGAAAGACACAGACTGGGGCACAGAGAGAAAGACACAAGCTGAGTGACAGCTGGATGGGCAGAGACGGGAAGAGACAGACGGTGACGGACACAGACAAAAAAGAATCAGGTGGGTACAGAAAGAGTCCCATCTACCTCTGGGTGGGGGGGCCAGGAGGGGACCAGGGAGGGCTCCCAAAGCTCGAGGGCCACATGGGGGCTGCCTGCCCGTCCGCCCATCCCTGCGCACGTACCTCCACGAAGTTGTGGATGGCCTCCAGGTAGGCCAGGTTGTTGTCGTTGACATCGACGCAGATGCAGAAGTAGAGGCCGGCGTAACGGCGGTAAATGATCTTAAAGTTCCGGAACTGTGGGGCAGAGAGGCTGTCAGCGACAGGGCAGGCCCAGGCCCCAGGGTGCTGGGCAGAGTGGGGCCAGGATAGTCTTTCACTCCACTCCAGTCTGGTCCCTGGGTCCCAGCTCTGTGCCTGGCCTTGTGCTAGAGGCACAGTGGTGGCTGAGACAGGCTGGGCCCCGCTATCCCGGGGCTCATAGTCCAGTGGAGGGATACTTATCCCCAAGAGTGGGGCAAGCATCTCCAGAGTGGGCAGAGCTGGGTTGTGGGAGCCCAGAAAGGGCGTTGCCTAACCCCCTCTAAGCCTGGGAGGGCTTCCTGGAGGAGGGGAAGCCCTCCTGAGCCAAGACCTGCAGGATGGGCAGGGGCTTCCATTCCCGGCAGAGGGACCAGCCTGCACAAAGGCCCAGGGCCGAGAGGGAGCGTGGCATGTTCAACAACAGCCATCAGACCTTGCCACTCCCTTCTGTGACTTCCTGTTACCTCTGGAGATAAATTCCTTAGCCTGGAATGAATTCATTCAATCATTCTACAAACATTTCCTGAGTACCTACTATGTGCCCGGCCTGTGTTGGGCAGCCCAGGAGGTCACCACTGTAACCAAAACGACCCAGGCTCTGCCCTCACTCAACTGTAATATACATAGACTAGCAATGCAGACACACAACCCATGAATAAATGTGCCAGGGACGCAGACTTAATTTTACGTGTGTGCGTAAGTAGATAAAGAGATAGATATCAACTTCCATATTCGGTTGCAAAGTACCACGTCGGGCCAAAATCTGAAAAAAAAAAAAAAAAAAAAAATCCCAGCTCTAGGTCTGGGACATGTGTATGGCACCCCCTGGTGGCAACCTCGAGTGCCAACAATAACCCTTGGATTTTAACTCATCTTTTCCTGCTCATTCTTTTTTTTTTTTTTTTTTTTTTTTTTTTTGAGACAGAGTCTCTGTTGCCCAGGCTGTAGAGTGCCGTGGCGTCAGCCTAGCTCACAGCAACCTCAAACTCCTGGGCTCAAGCAATCCTTCTGCCTCAGCCTCCCGAGTAGCTGGGACTACAGGCATGCGCCACCATTCCCGGCTAATTTTTTACATATATTTTTAGTTGTCCAATTAATTTCTATTTATAGTAGAGACGGGGTCTCACTCTTGCTCAGGCTGGTCTTGAACTCCTCACCTTGAGCTATCCACCCACCTCGGCCACCCAGAGTTCTGCTGCATATTTTTTTAAATTTATAGTCCTCTTAAAATGTAAAAGCAACTCTTAACTAAGTGGGCCATAAAAAAACAAAAATGGGGGTGGATCAGCACATGTAGCTATTTAAATTTAAGTTATTTAATATTCTGCGAAATAAAAAATTTAGGCCCTCTTCTTAGTAGCCACGTTTCAATGCTCAAAAGCCCTATTTTGTTAGCAGCCACACTAGTAAACAGAAGATACAGAATACTTCCAGCATTACAGAAAGTTCTGTGCTCTAGAATCTTGCCATTCAACCTTTGAGGAGAACCAGCATTATCAAGATGTTTATTAGAAATGCAGAATCTCAGGCCCCATCATGACCTAATGAATCAAAATCTGCAAGTTTTTTTTTTTTTTTGACAGTCTTGCTTTGTTGCCCAGTCTACAGTGAGTGCCCTGGAGCCATCCTAGCTCACAGCAACCTCAAACTCCTGGACTCAAGTGATCCTCATCTGCATGTATATTCGTTTCAGAAGCACATTCTACAAAATTCACAAAGCCTATTAGAGCAAAACTCTAAGAAACCCTTTAGTAAAATGCTTCCAAAAATTTTGTTTTACCCAAATAAGCTTTTCCTAAATTTATTTAGCCACTCAAGGATTTCACAGCACACCTATAAAGACCCTGTTAGAAATGAGTCTAGGAAATGCTGTATTTGAGAATAAAATTTATATATAAAAATTAGGCTAAATTCTAACAAATTTTTGTGATTCCTTTTAATCCTCAGTGAGCACGTGGAAGACGACAAAACAAAACACCCAAGCATTTTGATGATGGATGGGCAGCCCAGTTCACTCATAAACTAAATAACTGATGAAGGTAACCTCATTTCAAAACCAGCTGTGATGCAAATTCATGCCTCAGCAAAACACCACTTATAACCCAGATCTCTCCAAGGCTGAGACTACAATTGCTAAACCTTGAAATTCTAAAAGCATTTAACACTCTTAGAATAACTATCTATAACACAAACACTGGAGGTATCAAAAGGTATTCCTAGAGTATATAAATACAAGAGCTTATATATTTTATATATTAATAAAATCAGGTTGAAGAAAACTGTTGGGATAAGAAAAATATGGTTAACATACGCCATATTCTTAAATTTAAAGTTTCTGCATAATGGAAATAATATGCCAAAGGCTAAATAATGAAGCAAATAATGACAATACCTCTTGGCCAGTTAAGAAAAGTAAAAGATCTCCCTCTTCCTCTTCGCACATATGAATTTGGATCACTGTTCGAATTGCTGCTTCAAGATAATCTCTCTCTGGTTCTGGAGTGTAAAAGATCTCAACAGGATGTGTACGCCCAGGAATAGTTAAGAGAGGACAGTTATCAAAGTAAATCTGGAATTTTCCTGCATCTAGTGTAGCACTCATAACTATAACCTGAAAGAAAACAACAAATTAGTTGAAGCCATCTGTCTTCTTACATAGTCTTAAGTACAGCAATATATGTTATATATGTATCAGTTAAAAAGAAGCCTATGAAATAAAAACAAAAAATCAAATACAGAAAGGCTCAGCTACACAAAGTGACTTACATTAAAAAAAATTAGAAATAAACCTAACATCCAATAAACGAGTAAATTATAATCTTTCTTCATGAAATACCTTATAAACCAAAGTTCATAAAACTATATATGTGAAATGACTGGTAAAAGACATTACTATATAGTATGACTACTGCTATATTTATTAAAACAACTTTACATATAGGGGAAAACAAGAAGAAAATGCAAAAAAAAATATCAGTAGACCAGATATAAATTTTCTCCCTTCTTCCAAATCATCTTTAATGAGCATGATTTTTGAGAAGTTCATAAAATAAACACATGTCATTCTATATTGTAGAAACTCGCAGCAACAAAATATTGTTCAGGCACAGAGTCACTAGCTGAGCAGTCAGCTTCCCTCTATGTAAACTGTGTATTACATAACCCATTAAAAATTTACTTAAACAGAAGATTCCTCCATAAAACATTTTATTAGAGTTCCTAATTTCTACTATTGGGTTTCTCCCTAAAACCTTGGTAGCTCATGAAGTTTAATAAGTAATTAACTTGATAAAATGATAGTACATATAAAATATATTAAATTTTAAAGCATAAATTTAATTTTTATAAGCAAAAACATGCTCACACCTCAGTTTTTAAAAAAGACCCAGAATCTTTCTGCCCACCATAGAATCCTTCTATAACACACATACCAACAAGGAAAGAGTCTACATTCTAAAGAATGGCATACACACACACATACACCAAAGCAAAAAGGAGAACTTCATAAACTTTGGAAAATAAAAATGTCAGGAAATAGTTTTAAACTCTTAAAAACCAAGACAGTAGTGCAAGCACTTGCATTTCTAAGGAGCTGCTTGCCCTGGGTATAATTATTCCCATTCTCCAGCATTATGAGTTATAAAGGGTACAGTGTTTGTGCTGGGATAAGGATATGGATCTGAGGGACAAAGATTAGGTCCTGAAAGGAGACCTCTGTACTTAATGAAGGGGAGGGTGTGCAGCACAGTTACAAAAGCATGTTATTACATTATAAAAGAACTGGGTGAGTTAAAAATTGAGATTTGGCTTAAAAATACATTGCTAAAAAGTGGGAGAAATAAACTTAAAGTCTAAAATAAAGATATAGCAAAGTAGATTAGAAATGTTTAACTACTTCACCTTTAAATCTGATCTCTGTCTTACAACTTCCTTCAAAACACCCATGAGAATATCTGTAGCCAGTGTCCTTTCATGAGCCTCATCAAGAATTATGACACCATAACGCTCCAGGAGGGGATCATTCATAGCTTCACGAAGTAACATCCCATCAGTCATATACCTATATTTACAAAGAACATTAAGGTCAAGGTTCATTTAAAACTGAACTTCGTACCATAAAAATGAAATGGAAATACATTAGGTAAGTGAAAAATAAACTTCTGCCCATAACAAATGTGCTATTGGTTCATGATCACAAAATTAAGCTTCAAGAAAATTTTCTAGTAGTATATAATCAAACAAGATATACATCACAAGTATAATACTGAAATATACTGAGAAAACAAGATATTCCTGATTATGGAATATAATAATCACACGGTTGCCTACAAATGCCAAAGCAAAAGCTGTCATTTAAATAAATTTCTTAATAAAATTTTTTAGACATAAACACATTCAACTTGTAAAACAAAACTAATAAACGATTTTAAGTTGCCTTATGACATCACATTACTAGAATGTTACCTCATGCAAATGTGTGTTTTTTAAAAAGCCTCAACAACTCCTTACTTAAAGCTAACAATAGGTTAATGGTTCAAAAGAGCTGACAGAACTTGAGTTTATCATCCTCCCCTCCCTGGCAATGAAATGACCCTACAGAACCACAAAAGAAATTCATTCCTAAAGACAGTGAGTGGGACTGAGGGGCAGCATCAACACTACAGAAATGCTGACATATAAATGGAAGATAGAAGGCAAGTGATACCAGATTCATCAATAAACCAAAAAGAGGGCGAAACCAGGCTTAGGGATGGCTCAAAAGAAGACAGCTTATATGGAATCCATACAGGAGAGGAGAGGTACCATGCAGACTCAGATAAACATGGAGGCAATCAGATCAAAGGTGGTTTGCAGAATGCTGTATGGGTGAGCCATTTCTTTTCCATTCCACTCTGGTTGCTGCTGTCACTAACACAAAACAACTCACCTCAGTTTGGCACCTGGACAAAACACAGTATGCCCTTAAGTGCTAAAGTCATAGCTCATTCGGTTAAATAAAAATCCATGATTTTATTTACAGGTTTAAAGTGGTATAAAAATCTGAAGTCATCATTTATAACCACCATTTTGGCTCTTTTCATGATTAGTCTAAGCTAATCTTTCATGGACCCACTTGATATTTTTAGCTAATGCCATCTGTTGGAGAATTAAGTTCAACAAATTGATAGTACACAACAGAAAGAAATGAATCCTCCTCTTTATTTCACCTAAACTTAATAAACTTTTGATAAACAAACCCATCTTTATTCATTTATATACTTTGTTTCTTCTTCCATGATAACATTTAAAAAAAATAAACTATCACATTTCTGGGATCAACAATAGCATTAACCACAAGATAATTTTTTGTAACAACATGAAAGAAAAAAACACTGCCAAATTAAATTATGACGCAATTCCTTAACCATAGTTCAGCATAGTGCATCAGTGACACTTACAGCCTCTAGCTGCTTTGATATTTCTTTCATCTATCTGAGGACATTTGGCAATTTTACCTGCCTTCAGATATATAAGACATGAGATATGCAATCCTCTTGGAACATTATCTCAATAGTAACACCTAGTACAGTTTCATTCACATGTGGCTAACTTCCTTAGCTTCAACAGGGCTCTTGTTTGTTGTTTTGCAGGGTAAAAATATGAATTGTTTATTCTTCCAACATTTGCTCAAATACTATCAAATTTATCCCCTGCTGCTCCATGTTCCAGCCTTTCTGGATACTCAATAACTACTCATTTCAATATGGATTTCTAGTGTAATATTTTTTGAAGGCATTTTAATTAGTAAATAAACCCAGTATTTTTAGTCCCAACAACTCAGATTACTTATTTGAAGTAACAGTAAGTACAGCTAGATAAATAAAGTTCAAGCACTCACAGGAAACAATAATCATTAACCTGCCACCAATTACAAGACGGCCATAGAGTCTCAGATACATTTCAACTCTGGACATTAAAAACATTAGAAAAAAGTCACATAACTGATAAAATATTAGATTTTAATTTGAAAACTTCTTAAACTCATTTAAAAAGACACTCTCTTTATTTTGATCTTTTTCCTCCTCACATTCCTCAAGCTTTAAACACCCACAACAATATGGAGCAGAGCTGACCAAACAATGATTCTTTTTAATTTTTCTAAGGAAAAATGTCACAAATCGCAGATTATAAATATCATCAATAATTATATTAATGGAACTGTTATTTCCAAGCTTTATTAACTATGTATATTGCAAGTACTAAGTTAAATGGTCAACTAAACTCAAACCTTCTGCCTTCCAGAGAATTCCTAATGGTTTCAATGTTAATTTGATCATCCCCCAGTGATCCAATTCCATGAGATGCTAGTTAATTATTTCCTGCATCACCAGTTAATACAGGAAGCTTGCTGTCTGTACAATAAGGAATTTTGAAAAAAATGACATTTTAAAAGTTAGAAGATTTCAAGATAAAAATCTGTTTCTTTTCCAGTGAAGAAAACTTGAATAGTAGCAGTTAACTTTTCTAGATTCTCAAAACCAGTTAAACAGCTTACTAAGACTAGATACGGATTCCCAACCTAGGTCCCTCTACACTAACCTACTCTCTTCAAAGTCCCAGATAAAGGAATACATTGTGGTTACATATGTAATAGCAACAAGGTTTCCCAAGAAGAATATGCCCAAGTCCTCACCTCTGGTACCTATGAATGTGAAGTTATTTGGAAATAGTGTCTTTGTAGATGTAATTAAGTTAAAAAATTTCAGATGAGATCATCCTGGATTTAGGGTGGGCCTACATCCACTGACCAGGGTCCTTATAACATGAAAAGAAAGGGAAATTTGGAACACAAAAGAGACACAGGGAGAAAACCATGTGATGATGCAGGCAGAGAATGGAGGTAAAACTACAAGCCAAGAGATGCCACATCAGAAGCTAGGAGAATCATGAAGTAATCATCCCTCAGAGCTTCCAGAAGAAACCATCCCTGCCAACATACTGATTTTGAACTTCAGGCCTCCAAAAGTGTAAGACAACAAATTTCTGTTAAGCCACTAAAAAAAAAAAAAAAAAAGCTGATGATTTGCTATACGGCTAAGATGTATGAAATCCTTTACTAAAAATAATAATAATAATAATAATAATAATAATAATAACCTGACACAGAACACAGGAAAGGCAAAAGTGGGTACGATGAACCTATGAAAAACCATAGTCCATTTCCCTTTACACAGGTCAAGCTTTACTACTTCTCTTAGTTACAATGAAATATTTATATAAGCCAAAGAGTAAATCACAAGAATAGGAAGTTGCAATAATAAAATTATTACATAATTTTGAAGTTTCAATAATGAATTAGCAAACAAAAATGCCACATATTAGCCAAATTCTACATTTTAGTAGGTGCCCTATTATCTACAGTGTTCTTCTTGAGGAAGAGACTCACTTAAAAACCCATTAGCATCACCTGGGAACCGATTAGAAATACAAAATTTGGGATTCATTCCAGATCTACTTAATCAGAATTTTGAAGGTGAGGTATAGCAATCTGTGCTCTAACAAGTTTTCAAGTGATTCTGATATCTACTAAAGTCTCCAATGCACTTGTCTAAATCAATCAAGCTAAACAACAGGTAGATTAAGCAAAACAAATACCAGTGTAGCAAAAACATCCTTGGGAGTAAGTCAAAAATAGTACATGTTTCTAATACTGACTGTTTAATCAATAAAATAAAATAAACCAAAATCCCAATGTGCTAGGTAGTATCAATCTAGCTTAAATATTTTTTGCAATAGGCACATACAGATGGCATAGTAAAACTTCAAGTCATACACTAACTCTGATCCCAGCCAGATGATATCACCAATTCTAATATCAAAGCATGGCAAAACATTATATCCTGCGAATACATTATGTATTTGTATTTTTATGTATATTCATAACTTTTAGAAACATCTCACATTTTCTGGTTGAAAAGAAATCACAAGCCAAGAAAGGGGAAAAAAAATTCCCAGGTAAAAATTGTTTTTCTAAAACAAAAACCATAAATTAAAAAAATTTTAATAATAAATAATATATTTAAGTTATTCCTAACTTTAATGCACATCAATGACTAATGCTCCACCTGAGTGATGAAAAAATTGTCTATGTAAAGCAATCTCAATAATTTAGTGCCATATTTCGTGCAGGGGAATAGGGGAATAGTGACAAAACTCCCTGAATCCCTACCTCAAACCTTATGATACTACCCTCCAAATTCCAGCTTGATCAAAAAATTTTTAAAACCACAACAGCAAAATACATGGATTAAATTATTTAAGACCATTTTGGGCAGGGCATGATGCAAAACAGACATCATAAAAGCAGTTAATTCAATTCCTATGCAAAACAAATGACAAAGTGGGCAAAATTTGCAACTTATATTCAAAGTGCTAATTTTCTTAAGAACTCCTACAAATCAGTAAGAAAAAAGCCAACCACAAAAAGATGGGGAAAGGATATAAACAGATATAAAATTTCATCAATTCTATATACCATATATTTTGTCAAATTTAACTTCTCTGAAATTGAGATGCATTTTAAAATAACACCTGACAAATGGCTGTCATCCAGGTAGCAATCCTGGAAAAATGAGAAAAGAGAAAAGTACCAGTCTCAGATTCCAAAAAGAAACACAAATGGCTAATAAATATATGTAAAGATGCTTAATTTCATACAAAATAAATGCAAATCAAAACCATAAAGAGATTCTATTTTTCACATAAAAGACCAACAAAGATTAAAAAAAGTTTTATAATGCCACATTGGCAAGGGTATGGAAACAGATGCTCATCTCTCATTTCTTACTGGTGGGAGTAGATAAAATCTCTATGGAGGGCAATCTGGCAAAAGCTGATAAAATTCAAGCACACCCTTTCACCCAACCAATTTCACTTGTAAGGAATTCATTTCACAGATGTGCATGTGTGAAAAAAGTTTTGTGTACAAGACTGTAAAGAGGATACTGAGGACAGCAACTGTTTCTAATAGCAAAACCGTAAATTTAGTATCCATCAATAGGATTAGTCAAAGTACGGTACAATCATAAACGCATTAAAAAGAATGAATCAACTTGATTATTACTGTTCTAGAACAATCCCCAAGCTACTATGTGAGTGAAAGCAGTACACATATTGTCTTGAGCCCTGGTATATAATGCTGGAGAAGTTAAATCTGTTACAAAAATCCTACCTGTGCTGTGTGTTATTCCAATATTGTTAGTCTGGTTGCCTTTCAAAGTGTAAGCTTTAACCTAGCATAACTAACTATGCAGATAAATTAAAACTATTTCCAAAGAATCTTAAAACTTAACTCAGCATGATCCAAAGAAATTCTTGGTATCTGCTTCGGAAGGTATCTATCATAAATGACTGACACTTTTTAATCTGAATAATTAGATTGCTTTCCATATTACCTAGGAAAGCTTTATAAATACTTACACTTAGAGAATTACACGGAGCAATGAGAAACAAGGATGAAGGAAAAGAATAAAAAACACAATGATTAAGAACACATGCTTGTTGTAAAGACACACTTGGTTTCCAACTGTTGTCTAACCTTTGAAAATTTCTTCTACTTCTGTAATGCTCCTTTTGTAAAATGTAAATAGTGTGAAAATTATTTAAACAACAATGAACATACATAAAGCACTTGGTACACTAACTGCCTGGCAGTTGATTAAGTATGCAATGAATACAACTCCCTACCACACTCTTAACTAACCTCGAAGTAACTAATAAATCCTTGGGATAATCTTTCACTCTCAAAATCATAATGTGATACATACATATATACGTCTGTTCTTACCAGTCAGGCCAAGGTAATTACATTTGACATGAAATGATAAACTCTGAACTGGGAAAAGAGAACTGAATATATGAACTCCAAGTTGTGTGCTTCAGAAAATTTTGTAACAAGATGAGTTACACACAAAAAACTATCAAATGTGTGAGACAACTCTAAAAGACTAGAAGGGGTCTGGAATTCTAGAATTCCAAAAGACTAAATTAAATTCTCTTGAATTCCAGAGAAACAACACCTGTTATTTTGCAAGTGTTTGAAGTTTAAATTCCACCTTAAGAACTAACTGGAACTCCAAACAAAGGGCCCATACTCAACGAAACATGTTGGTCCAACTTGAACAAATTGACAAACGAATCTATAGGTTTTATTTTAAAACACTCAAGGTATATATAACTTTTTTATTTGCCACAAATTTTAGAATAAGTAGTCAACCTGAATACAACTTGAAAGTGCCTCTACATCTACTGAAGAAAAGCTTACCTATGTCAACATGGCTAAACAAACAGGTCTGTAGTAATTTCTTTAAAGTTGTAAGAGATTAACACTTCTAAAAGATACTATGATCAAAAGAAGTACTTGTTCACCTTTATGTTCCTTATCATAACCTTTGTTTAAAGCTGTTATCTGTGGAATACTTTTAGAATGACAAGAAGGTGTCACAGAAGAATGACAAAGCTAAAACAGCTTTCATTCATCAGGAACTGTATCAGAAGACAGAAGAAGAGTATAGTGAGATTTTATTCAATACAGCTGGTATGGTGAGCCTCAACACTCTACCCACCTGCTACGGTCTCAATGTGTCCCCCCAAATTCATGTTGAAATCCTAACCCCCAAAGTGACAGTATTAAGCAGTGGAGACTTAGGGAGGTGATTTAGGTCATGAGAACTCAGTCTTAGTTAAAAATAGGCCCCAGAGAGCTCACTATTCCTTTGCACCATGTAAAGACACAGCTGGGCCATCTATAAACCAAGAAACGAGCCCTCACCAAATACCAAATCTGCCATCACTTTGATCTTGGACTGTTCAGCCTCCAGTACTGTAAGAAATAAATTTCAGGGTTTTCATACGCTACTCAATTGACAGTATTTTGTTACAGCAGCCCAAAAGGACTAAGACACTATCCCTCACAATGCCAACACTACAAATTGATCAATTACATCGCTAATAATTTTTAAACATGCTCACAGTAAATGCTATTATATTTATTCAACAGGTACAAAAAAGTCATCACAAATTACCTTCCTCCATCAATAATTTCTTCCAATATCAATTACTTCTGTATGCCACAGGTACAAAAATAATACAATGCCCCAAAAGTCGCCATACACAGGGAAAAGGGGAGACTGTAGATAAAGGTACCTTTATTTACAAAATATTCACTACAAAATTTTACATTTTTCCTTTGTTCATACTAGCATAGTTCTATGAAGTTATATATTGACAACTTCAAGCAAACCTGATCCATGTAAACAGAACAGTTTAAAAAACAAGACTTTTTTTGTTCAATATTAAGATCTCCTGAAGATTAGCCTATGTATAATCTGCTAGCCATGGTACAGGCATTCAAACAATTCAGGTTTAGATTATTTCTATAACTTTAATGTCTATGCACATTTCCACAGCCAACAACAGAAGGCTTAAACTTCTTTAGGTAGGTCACTCAATATGGCACAGTTAAATTGTTCATTCAGTTTGTTAAATGTTAAACGATAACCTAGAATATGTTCTCATCTTAATGATTTAAAACATAATTTTTACTATTTTCCATATTAACTGTAAGACACCATAGGAACTACTACTTTAAGGCAGTTCAAAGTTCCAACAGTATATCATACATTCCTTTTGGTGATATTATCATTGTGAAGCTACATTTTTGATAATCACTGTTATAAAAAGTGAGTACCATGCAAAAGTAAGTACAGAGTAGGAAACACGGATGGTATTCTTTAATTTGATTTCAAAGTCTACGAAACTGCTGTACTGAAATGGTGCGGCCATACTGCTAAATAATGGTGGTTATTTAAGAATAAAATAAGAGTTTTTTCAACGTATGTGTATTCTTAAACTTAAATACTTATTAAGTTGTTAGGACCCAACTATTCAATAAATAGAATTCTGAAGTATCTCTTTAGACGTAGGGTGCCATAAAGAAATTAGTGAAACATTAATGTCCGGTGAATCAGGACAGTGTGATGACTTCAACCCTACTGAAAACCTAGCTCTCTAACCTAGAACACCAGAAAATGATTTATACTATTTGCTACTTCTAGTCCATATGCGTAACACTCCCCATCTTTCAACTAAGATGAAATACTTCCTCCTCCGTGAAATCATCTATACACTCTAATTACCTTCCTAATTGCTTCACAGCTCACCGCCCTGACCAACTCAGTGAAAAGCCAGTGGTACTAATACAGATTCCCTACACACTTAATGTTCCTTTCACTGGTTAAAGGAATCAACAAAGACTTACACAGGCTCAAGTTCAATTTGATATATTCTTAGCAACAATATTACACAGCATAAGCAACACTAATTTTACTATAATCACAACAGCACTATGTATTTGTGGTCCCCATCCACCCTGCCTCCCCCACCAGTTCTCCTACCACCAGTTCTAAGCCAGTTAGGAACAGGCCACATAGCAGAAGGCAAGCAAGCCAGCAAAGCTTCATCTGTATTTAAAAGCAGCTGCCCCGCCCCCAGTCTGTGGAAAAATTGTCTTTCACGAAACTGGTTCCTGGTGCCAAAAAGTTGGTGGCTGCTGCTATACAATGAGACAAACTACTAAATGGTCATATGGAAAGGCAACATTTTGAATAACTTGGAATCTACAATGTTTTAATGTTCTAATACAACAAATGGGGCAAAAACAAGACAAAACGAAAATATCAAAACCCATTTGTAGTATGTACAGACTCATTCTTAGAAAGCTAAACAGCTTAAGACCAGATGCCAAAACATACAGCTTTGTTATGGTAAGTAGCTATTATGCATATATACGTGATTCAGAAATGCCTAAGAAGTTAGCAATGGAAAATAAAGGCAATTCATTTTTTCAAAATATACTGCCCACTCCTCAAATTTTCACAAGGTTTGGAGGAAATGCTTTTTCACACAACAGAATTTACAGAAAGCTAGAATGAATGTGTTCATTAACATTTTGTACGAAGCTGGCACTGTGTAAAGAAGCCTTCTATAACTAATCCTTGAAACTGCTTAAGTACAAACTACAAAGGTCAAAAGGTAACAAAATACATAGACCCTTAGAAAATCAAGTTAGCTATGAATTAACAAAAGCCAACAGAATTCTACTCCTAAGGTGACTACAACAACTTTTTAGTCTTCTGGGTACAAACTGCCTAAAGTGGTATGTAACCACATTTATCCTTTATTCCCACTTATAAGAGTCCAGTAAAATTACTTTTACCTAATTATGTGCTACACTTGAATTAGAACAAATCCTACCACATAATAGACATTCAATGAATTAATTTATAATTGTTTGTATAATTAATGGTGCTTAAAGTACCATACCTATTTGACTTCTTACCTCCAGCCACGAAAGAGTATTTGGATTCATTCCACAGTGACAAGTGTCATCAAAGTTTAAGTTACCACCCCCAATTATAATTCAATTATTATGTTAAAATAAACTTTATTAAATTGGTTTCACAAGTTCCTTTCCTTGAATTAACCAGTAAGATCCAATAATTTCTCAAACTGAAAACCTACCACCACTACCAGCAGCAAGAATCAGCAATGCTGACTAAAGTACTCCTAATCTGAGTGCCAGGATTACTCTAAAATTGTGCTCGGACTACCATATTTGATCTCAGATCCCTGTGAGGTAGTTATTACCTGCTCCACCTTCTGAAAAAGCACTAAGCACAGCAAGGCTGATTAACATATAGCCAAGGTCACAGCTAATAAGTGACAGAGCCAGAACACAACTCAGGCACTGTACACCTAGAGGCTGTGCACTACGATTTATTTCCTTTTGGTTCTCAAGTCATTTATTTTTAAATGAGACTGCCCGCTTGGAAACCCACGCTGGGAACTCTAAGTAGTCCTTGTGTAGATAGTGCTTTAGTCTGTTATTTCCAGAGGCCCCAAGAATCCGTTAAGGCAATTCTCCATTTGTCAACCTTAGAGGTTCTGTACCATCCAGCTCCTTACTGCAGCAGCGTTATGTATTAGGCTGTTATATTCGTGCAATACTTTTGGATTCTCTTCCATCTTCTTACCTATATTGCCTTTGTGCGATTAAAAACAGTCCTCTAATATCTTAAAACTGATCTGTCATAGAAATACTGATTTACACAAATCAGAAGGCTACTTAAAGAATATACAGACAAGAGTGCTGCCTTCTCAAGTAAGAAGTATGATTTTTTTCCCTTCAGAAAAAAATATATTTTTTAAAAAAGCTGTTCTATCTGCCTGGAAAGCTCTCACCCTATATACTCCAATTTCTGTTCTGGCCAATCATTATTTTCAATTCAAGCCTTGACTTAAATTGTAATGTCTCATCACAAATCTAAATTGAATTCTTAAATCGTTCTTTCATATAAACCCCAATATTCTGTTTCAGAAGCTTAATTGCAATTTGAAATTTTATATTTACATTTCTATTTGCTTTATGGGGACAGGGACCAGATTTACTTTTTTCTTTTTTTTTCTACTGTTCCTAGCACTGCCTGACACATAGAAGGTACTCAATCATTAGCTGACTGAATGACTATATAGTACCTTGTTCAACTAACTGGATTCTCTCACTAGCTCAGTAATTTTACAGCTGGGGGGGAATCAAAAGGATGCATATCACCTAAAATAAAAGCAAAATTAGCTACCAAATCATCCAACATCAAATATTACAATGTTTTTCCACAGGTACAAGATTCAACTGTTTTCTTCCATAAAAAATTATCAGGTCCCTAAAAAAATGGAAGAAATAATTTCTTAATATTTATTACAACTCCAACTACAAAGTGCTTCTTAAAATCCACCACAAAGGTGTTACACTAGGAGGCAACCTCATCTTCCGTAAATCAAAATGAGTTAAGATATTTTATACTGACTGGTCATAAACACAGCAACTTTTCCTTCGCTGACTGCTCTGCCCTTCTTTAGCTACTTCATTGGATTTTTTCATAATTGCCATTCTGAGAGAGCAACAGGAAAATAAACATGTTGCAAAAGGAATGCTTCAGAAAAAAAGGATGGGGACAAGCAAACATATAAAAAATGAAATATAAGACCTCTACAGGGAAACTATGAAACACTGAGGAAGGAAACTGCAGGGGATGTAAACAAATGGAAAAACATATCACACTCATGGATTGGCAGAATCAACATTGTTAAAATGTGTGTACTACCCAAAGTGATTTATAGATTCAATGCAATCGCCATTAAAATACCAAAATCATTTTTTGCAGATCTAGAAAAAATAATTCTACACTTCATATGGCACCAGAAAAGACCCCAAACAGCCAAAGCAACCCTAAGCAAAAAGAACAAATCAGGAGGCATCACTTTACCAGATTTAAAACTATACTACAAGGATATAGTAACCAAAAAACAGCATGGTACTGGCACAAGGACACAGACATAGACCAATGGATTGGAACAGAGAATCCAGATATAAAACCATCCTCATATTGCCATCTGATCCTTGACAAAAGCGGACAAAAACACGCACTGGGGAAAAGAATCCTTATTCAATAAATGATGCTGGTAAAATTGGATAGCCACGTGTAGAAGACTGAAACAGGGTCTGCACCTCTACCCACAAAAATTAATTCACGATGGATAACAGACTTAAACCTAAAGCATTAAACTGTAAGAATTCTAGAAGAGGTTGGAAAAACTCTTATTGACATCAGCCTAGGCAAAGAATTTATGAAGACAACCCCAAAGGCAATCACACCAACACAAATAAATAAATAAATAGAACCTGATTAAACAAAAAAGCTTCTGCACAGCCAAGGAAACAATCCATAGAGCAAACAGACAACCTACAGAATAGGAGAAAATATCTGCATGCTATACATCTGATAAAGGGTTTTAATAACCAGAATCTACAAAGAACTCAAGCTAATCAGCAAGAAAACATCAAACAATGCATTAAAAAGTGGGCAAAAGACATGAACTGAGGCTTTTCAAAAGAAGACAGACTAATGGCCAATAAACATATGAAAAAAATCCTCAAAGTATCTAATCATCAGGGAAATGCAAAACAAAACCACAATGAGGTTATCACCTAACTCCACAACAATGGCTTTTATCAAAAAGTCCCAAAACAACAGATGTTGGTGTGAATGGGGAGAGAAAGAACACTTATACCCTGTTGGTGGGACTGCAAGCTACTTCAATCCATATTGACAGTAGTATGGAGATACCTCAAAGAACTAACAGTAGATCTACCATCTGATCCAGCAATCCCACTACTTATTGGTTATTTACCTAAAGGAAAAAAGGACATTTTATTAAAAAGACACTTGCACTCGAATATTTACAGCAGCATATTCACAACTGCAAAGTTGTAGAAACAACCCAAGTGCCCATCAGTACAGGAGTGGATTAATAACATGTGGTATATGTATACCATGGAGTATTACTCAGCCATTTAAAAACAAAGTGGTGAACTAATACCTTTTCTAACAATCTGGATGGAACTAGAGACCATCCTAAGTGAAGTATCACAAGAATGGAAAAACAAACACCACATGTACTCACTATTAAATTGGAACTAAATGATCAACAGTCATGTGTACATGTATCAGTATAATTCAGTAGAAATGAAGCAGGTGAGAAGGAGAGGAGGGGATGAGTTAATTCACACCTAAAGGGTACAATATCTGGGTGGTGGACACACTTAAAAACTTTGACTCAAACTGCACAGAAGTAATTCATATAACCAAAACGTTTGCACCCCCATAAATTTCTGAAATTAAAAAAAAAGAAATATAAAAAGCATTTAGCAGTAGCAGCTTTGTAAACTCACTTGTCCACTGGGATTGGGTAGCTATTTAAGGAGAGACTAATACAGCGTAAACTAACATACTAGATCCAGTACCCTGAAAATAGCACAATATCAGACCTAGAACCCAGGATTTAGGCATAGGTGTCTCAAACACTGAAGAAACTATCTTTGGACCATTGATCTGTATGGGGACGATTTAAAGTTACACTAATTTAGCAAAAGTGCTCTCAAACAAGCTATAGCTACTTCTGAGTCCCTCAAGCAGAGTCTTTGTAAGCTAGTCCTCTTTACTATCCTTCCATAGTGAAAATTAAAGTTTCCCCTGGCTACACAATGGACACATGAGCATTTTTATATATTCATTTATGAAAACAGCTAATAAAGAGTACTGATAGCTGTCTAATGTAGTCAGTCACTCTTCTTATCCAATTAACTATGTAACTGATCTTCAGTTAAGGCTTTAGCTGTTTTTAACATATGGGTTCTCAATGAGTTGATAAATGACTATGCAAAATATATTTAGGGATTCATAAAACACTGCATTTAACAAAGCATTCCCACTAGTTAAAACTACCACTAGCTTTCTTCCTATTAAACAAGAAAGTTATATATGAAAATTTTATTTCATTTCAGGGTAACTTATGGGTAATAATACGCTTTTACTAATATTATGTAAAGACAACACCAGGTTATCTCTTAGCTCTTCAGCAGATTCTAGAAGGAACATCAGACCTTAACCCGTCTGGAATAAGTTTTAAAGAAAAGTTTTATCATAATCTCTGGGAATTGCTCCATCAGAAAATATGACTATGCCAAAAATACTTTCACTTTGAGCTATCAAATCTATTTATGTTACTTGTCATTCCCTACCAACTGAACCAAAATCTTTCACAAACATACATCCTTTGAAAGCCTATCCTTTCTCTACTTCCCAGTACACACACACACACACACACACACACAAACAACCCTAATGTTGCGTGTAACTTTCTCACATTCCAATTTCCCAATTCTGTTCTCTCTACTCAACTAAGCCACACTACAGTGGCTTACCAAAATAACTTTAATGCAAAGTGAATCAAATGTCAGAATGATATTTCTATTAAAGACGAGTAAAATCTGCCCTTTATTATTCCTCAAGTCCTTGACATTGTGTGCACTTTAAAGTAGTATAAAACAATGAGCTACAATTTTGTTGATATAATTATTCTGTGATTAATGTCACTGAACTAACAATGAAAATTGGGGGTTAAGCCAAAAACATACCTCATAAAGCCAAGGTGACTTCAGTACTTTAAAGTTTAACTACTAATGATACTGAATAAATAAGTCCTAATAAAATAAGGTTTACATTGAAGAACTGGAAAAAACTGACACAAACTTGATGAATATATATATATATATATATTTTTTTTTTTTTTTAGACAGAGTCTCACTCTGTTTCCCAAGCTATAGTGCCATGGCAACAATCTAGTTCACAGCAATCTCAAACTCCTGGGCTCAAGCAATCCTTCTGCCTTAGCCTCCCAAGTGGCTGGGACTATAGGCATGGGCCACCATGCCCGGCTAATTTTTTTTTCTATATATTTTTAGTTGGCCAATTAATTTCTTTGTATTTTTTAGTAGAGATGGGGTCACGTTCTTGCTCAGGCTGGCTTCAAACTCCTGAACTTGTGCAATCCGCCCACCTCAGCCTCCCAGAGTGCTAGGATTATAGGCGTGAGCCACCGCGTCCGGCCAAGAATGGATAGATATTTTGATTATAGAATTTTACTAGTAGTTGTCATATAATTATATTTTAAGAAAATTTATCTCTGATACACACTGAAATATTCACATATGAAATGTTATCTAGGATCTGTTTCAAAATAATTTGAGACAGGGAAAAGGTTGAGATATGGAAGAACAAGATTGACACGGTCGAAGGTGGGTGATAAATACATATGGAGTTTATTATACTATTCAACTTCTGCATACACTTGAACATTCCTACAAAATACATAGTTAAAAAAAAATCAAATGTTATGTAAGACTCTTGTTTCATTTATACCATTAACACTGTATATATCTCAGCCAACAAAGACTCACATTATTGCCCACATAACATTCTGTCCCCAAATGTCTTTAAAAAAATCTCTAGGAGAAGACTGCATTTGTGATAAAGAAATCATTTTATTTTTTAAAGAGATGGGGTCTCACTATGTTGTCCAAGCTAGAGTGCAGTGGCTATTCATAAGCACAATCATAGCACAATGTAGCCTCAAACTCGTGGCCTTAAGATCCTCCTACCTCAGCTTCAGGCACTGGCCACAGCCCCAACACAAATAAATTATTTCTAAAACTGACTTACATGTCACACAAACATAGATAAGCAGAAGCAACAAGGGGGAAATGAGATTTTCAAAAGAGTGACCATCAGGCAGCAAATATCCATGCAGAATGCAAGTGTAAGATGAAGATAAAAAAATTAGGAAAAGTTAAAACATTAGAAAGAAGTTCAATATGGTTGTCAATCACGTGCACCACAGCTATAAAGAGGAATGAGGACTTTGAGGAGGCTCCAAGAGTATATTACAGAACAAAAGATTCCTCCTTAAGGAATAACATATGCATGGTAATAGCTGCACAATTAACATTAAAGGTACCCTCTCCCCCAAATAAATCATACCCCATCCTACACATCATTCTTTTAAAAGCAGTTTTTACCAAGATATATCACTTTACTTTTCTATCACATTTAAATGATATATCAAAGTGCATCCACTAAAGACACATTTTACAGTATCAGTAACATTTCACCCATGATGCAGAATAACTCAAATCTAACCCTTGAACTTCAATTTTTACTGGATAGCTACATATATTACTACCAGGAAAAAGAATCTATGTTAAAAAGGCATCTGGCAAGTCTAAGAAAGTCTACTTTGGACAATTCTCATCTAAATTTGGATGACTTGCTCTTGGACTAGCAAAGTTCCCTACCTAGTGATATAAAACTACATGCAGAGAAAGAAAAGCATCCATTTTTAAAGATATAGTACTTACTTAAGGATGGTTTTTGCACTACTGCAGTCCTCAAATCGAATGGAGTAACCAACTTCCTGGCCCAACATCACATCCATTTCATCAGCAACTCTCTGAGCCACACTCATGGCAGCCACTCGCCTGGGTTGGGTACAGGCAACTCCTCTCTTGGGTCCTGGTAATGATCGCATATACTCCACACACCACTGTGGAATCTATCAAATAATTTCACATTTAAATTAATTCTACTCTGCCTGCATATCAAGTATATTTAAAATAAAGCACTTTATCACATTCCAATAATATAAAACAAAATTTAATCAGGCATGACAAAAAGAATTATTTATGACTCAAACTTATAATAACACAAGCTCTCTTAATCCAAGGAAGGGTCACGTATAATATTGATAAGACACAATTATATTCTGGAGTAGGGTATGTCCAATCAGGCTCTGCGGGATATACTCAAATGTAACTGTCCCATCTTTAGATAATTCTCTGTGCAATGAAAAAAAAAGTCCAAGCAACATTAGCTTCCAAAAATATTCTAATTTTTTAAATTCCAATACAATGTGAGTTACAAAACGCAGGTAAAAGTAGAAATCATATCTCCTGCTAGCTATAAAGCTGTGCTTTTAATCCAATTCAAAGTTAGTTTACAATCCAGCATAAACTAATTCCTAGCACTCTTTGGCACTCCTATCCTTCTCCCCTCAAGAGCAGTATGTGCAATGGCAATACCTCAGGTACCATCTGCCAATTTTAGGAATTGCCAGTCTCAAAAATCAACATGACAACATGACCTAGAGCAGCAAGCACTTCCCCAAATAAGGGCAGCCACGGGGGAAGGCAGGAAAAAAATTCCAAGCACAAGCTGGTTGCCATGATGACAGTACATTTCCTCCCTGTTTCATCATCAACTAAAGCTAACAGATCCCTAATTTTTTGGTTCTTCCCTAGTCATTTATCTGGAAAAGAACCATGGGGAAAATATAAATGCTAACCACATGAAACAAAAATCCACTACTAGGAGGAGGATGTGACTGGTCTCCATCAAAGATTCCAAAAGCCTATTAGATTCTAATGCTATAGGAAACATGGAGGTTTTCTGGTACAATGACACTTGATGAAGAATATTGGTTGTAGCATAATTATTACATTTTAGTTAGGTTGCTTTCACAATTTTGAGATAACTGTCATCACTGACAAATACCTGAAGGGGGGATGATTACGCTGCTTCTCTAAGAACAATACATATCTTTAAAGGGTTTTAAATGAACAAAAATGCTAAACTAAAATAGCAGTGTCTCCCTAGTTGTATAAACCCATAGACCCAGGTTTAAGTGGTTTTCCAGAAGGCTTTGCATGTATCTCTCCCTTTCTCCCCCCCTCTCTCTCTCTATATATTTACCTCCTCATTTCAGCAGCCCTCTTACCAAGGCAAAATGGACTTTTAAAAGACCTATCAAAATGAAATTCAAAAACCATTCACTGGCAAATTAAAGATATTTAAAATGAATTTGGAATTCTCAAGGCAAGAAGGTTCACAGATTTTTGAATTTACTCCAGTGAAACGGATAGCTTACCCCCACTTTAAAAACAAGACAGTTTTGGTTAATTTAGCAGTTCTCAAACTTTTGATTTCAGGACTCCTTTATACTCAAAATAACTGAAGATGTCAAACAACTAAGAGATTTACTGTGTTAGGAAAAAACTGAAAAACTGCTAAGCTATTTACTAATTCATAACAATAAAAGCCCATTCTATGTTAACACAAATAACACCTTACATGAAAGATAACAACATTTTTTAAAAATAAGGACCACTGCAACAGGGTCTTGCAGTGGGGCAAGAGTGGACTCAGCTCCCCAAAATAACTGTATTTTTCAAACCAAAAAAAAAAAAAAAAAACACTTTAGGCCAGGCACAGTGGCTCATGCCTGTAATCCTAGTACTCAGGGGGGTTATGGCAGGAGGACTGCTTGAGACCAGGGGTTCACAACTAGCCTGAGCAACACAGTGAGACTCTGCCTCTACAAAAATTAGCTGGGTACAGTAGCATGCACCTGTAGTCCCAGCTACTTGGGAGGCTGAGGTAGGAAGATCACTCCAGCCCAGGAGTTTGAGACTGCAGTGAGCTATGATGACACCACTGCATTCTAGATCAGGCAACAGAGCAAGACCCTATCTCAAAAAACAAACAAATTCAGCTAGATGAGTGTACTGTCTTACATTTTTACAAATCTCTAATGTCTAGCTTAAAAGAAGACAGCTGGATTCTCTCATCTGTTAATTCAATATGTTGGTAATATTTTGTTTGTTTGAAGTATACAAAGAAAATCCTAGGATTCTTGAAGGGTTTCAGGGAATTTTAAGAGTGCCCACACAACATTTGGAGAACCACTCAGTTAATGCATTTATCTACATTTCAAAGGAAAATAGCATTAGGAAAGAAAACAGGTCCTGAAATATACAGGCTACTGGCTTGTTCAAGACAGGGATCAGTTGTTCCAAAGCTTTTCCTTATTTTCAGCTTCTTCCCTTTCCCTACTTGAGGTCATCTTTTAAAAACTGATCCTCTGTCCTCTAATCTTCTTGTTTATACATTATCCTGAGTGGTCTTATGTGTTCTCCTAAATTCTAATACTACCTATAATACACCAATGTCAATCCTAACTCTAGCTCCCATCCCCAACCTAGTCATCATTTCCACATGAAGAACAACTATCTCATTAGTTATCTCAAATTCAACATGCTCAAAAGCAAAATCACTTCTCACCTTCCTCCAAATACTTATAATTCCTCACATGTGCCCTACTCAGTAACAGTTAACATCCTGACTCTCATACATCCTTTACTGCCCTTCAAAGAGTCAAAACTTTTATTACAGCCTTTTATATGGTCTGTAATCAACATGCTCACTAGACAGGACATTTATGTAGAAATCCTTTGTCACTACCCTCCAATTTAAAAGCTCTGATGATGGCTTCCTAATCTATAGCAAGATATATTAAGGCCTAACCTATAGGCTCCAGTCTCACCAGCCCTACCTCCCACTCCACACACCTACACTCTAGCCAGGGCATACAATGCTTTCCCTTCTCTTAAACAGGTGTCACTGCTCACTCTGTCCCTTTGGCTGAGCTAGCTTCATGTTCTTATATGTGCATATAGTATAATGCATCCTAAGTAGCAACATGAAATGTCTTTACTGGGGGTCTAACAAAAGTTAGAATCGTTACTTTACATTTTGTCTGGAGGACTTCATTTTCTGATAGCACAAATACATACCCAAAAAAATGACTGACTACTTTTAAAGTTTAACAAGAGTATGCCAAAAAGCCTTTGAATGAAATTCACTTTTTAAACTTGTTTCCCTTCAAATCCCCCAAATGCCCTGCAATCCTAAGTACCCAAGTATCTTAAGTAACCCCCCAAAATCCAAATAATCACAAACCTCTTGTTTCAAGTTGACTTGATCTTTTTCTACACTGTTAATAAACTCATCTCTGAAATAAGGCAGACCATATCAAACCAGAGACTAGCAGTATGACAGAAATGTAACTTTAGCTACAAGACAAAGTTTTAAAATGTTGAGCCCACCTAAATTCATAAACTATGTAACCAAGGGCAACACATTAAAGTTAAGTTTCTCATAAATATAAGCCTCATTTTGCTCATCTGTAAAATGGGGATGAATACATTCCTTGCAGGGCTGTATAATAACTCAAATGAAACAATACATGTAAAGTACACAGTGTCTGTCTTTACCCAAGTGCCAATTAAATGGCTGCTAATACCAGGCAAACTGGTAAAACATTCCAAATAACTATTAAAAATACTATGATAGTAGTAAGTTCAGTTACAGCCTTTCATGTATTTTTTTAAAATTCTTTAAATTTCCATAAGTTGATTTAAAAAACACTACTGGCTTCATTTCCTAATAGCAACACTAAGTTTCTTTCCTTCATTAAAAAAGAATAATCACACTAAGGCCCAGTCTTTAACAAAAGCTTCTTATTTTGGTTGCTATAGTAGGCTTCTAAATGTTTCCATAAAATACACAAACTGATCTGTGGTACATGTAACATAAATTGTATACGCAGTATGCTTAATTATAAATATGTATCATAGGTTCATGAATATGAAAAACAGGCCAGTAGGATAACATAACATATTAACAGCCATCTCTGCATGGTAAGATAGCTCATCATGAAATTCATTTCAAAAATTTCCTGTATTTTCTACAGTGGTCAGGAACTGCTACTTTTGTAACCAAAAGGCATTTTTAACTGATGATTCAGCATCAAGAAAACAAAAACAGGTCTCAATAGGGGAAATGAATTCCTCTAAAACTGATTTATGTGATTAACTGTACACCTCAGTAAATTCACTGAAAATCATTTAATTGTACACTTAA
>CAUYRT010051007.1:0-20861 GCA_963574885.1 Lepilemur ruficaudatus | reverse complement strand
TCTAAATTGAAAAGTGAGGAGGAGCAGGAAGCAGAGTATATCAAAATCACCTGGGTAATTTTCCTAAAAACAAGATTCCCTTAGCCTGCTCTAGACTTTCTACATTAAAATCAGCAAAGGCAGGATCCTGGAATCACTATTTTTAAAAAGCCTCCCCAAGTGACTGATGCAGCCAGTCCACTTGTGAAAGTCAAAATATCAGAAGTTACACCCATCACTTCCACTGGGCAAGGTCACTACCTCCTAAATACAGAACCAGTCTCTTTAGAAGTGTACAAGTGTACCTATTTAATTCACCCATATCCCTTCATATTCTTACAGTGCCAAGAAACTTTTGACAGCCAGTTTCAGCTTTTGCAATTAAAATTTTTATCTAGAAGTGAAACTTTTAAATAAACAATTTCTGAAAATTTAGTTAAGCAGCAATAAGCGAGTCAAATTCAACTTGCAGGCCACTTGCTGGCAGCCAGAAATTCATCTAAATCTACAATGTGGCTAGGAAAGCAGGCTCAGTCATTCCGAAGGAGGCCTCAGGAAATCTTCATTATTTCCTAGTCACCCTCAGCCCCTGGAAACCTAAGGCAATTGAACTGGTTTAGGAGTTGCCTCAAGGGTTTGTGTCTTCTTCTATAAGTAGGAGAAAAATGGTTCCATTATTCTCATGTGAACAATGCACTAAACTTCCTTCAGAACAGATCCCTAATTTCTGTAATCAATCCTATTTTACTGAGGTTCTTCCAAAAAACTTGAGTCCACCAATCTCATCCTTGGCTACCACCAGCTCACCTTCTCCCGAGCTCCATGCATATCAGACTCTATAACGAATTTCACAAAGATGCAATACGCTCTTACCTCTGAGGAATTTACACATATCCTCACTTTGTTAGTAACAATCTGCTTCTGACTTTTTACCTACCCTACAGTCAATGCTTCTTCCCTCAAATACCAGCTTAAATGTCTTTTCCTCCAGGACACCTTCTTAAAATCTGGTTAGGTTTTCCTGTTATGGCTCGTATAAAATGCTTTAATGCCTCTCACAGCATAGGTTACTACAATTGCTTATTTAATCATCTGTCTTCTCTCTAGACAGTAGTTTTAGGAAGAAAAAAATCTTATAGATCTTGTTCACCACTTAGCCCTGGTACCTAACAGCAGCATGAAATGAAAAGAACTTTCTCACAAATCAATCTTCTTTTCTAATAGCTCACCAATAATTTGAAACAGTGCTTCTGGGGTAAACATTTTGTGACTCTGGTAAATTTCTTAAGGTATGCTAATTTGATTAGCTAATGGGCTTATAATGGTTACAGTAAACCTCCAAGATCATATAGTATAGTGCCCTACACATCCAAACACTACATTGCACAAATCTTCCTTTGGCCCTTTCCTAGTCACAATAACTGCCTGCCTGTTCCATGTTTCCACTATTCATTTCCAACAGAAACTTCAAATTTCCTGCCATTTGCTCTCAGTTTTCCATTCTTGCCTTTTATATACTTCTTCATCCTTCTCCTAGTCTCTTTGTTACACATATCCAGTTGTGTTTCACTTGGTGTTCTATTTTTATCCTTTATTACAGGGGTTATTTCCCTCACTGCATACTATGCATGCCTCAACGGAAACGTTGTGCTTGTGAAATCACCTGGAAGGTAAGCTCCTCAAGAGGAAAGTCTGTTACTCACTTCTATACCTTGGCATGCTGAGCCACAGGGAAGATGTTCAGTAAATATCTGTGCTGTTATTTTATTCTTCTTAAGCAATTAAGCCTAGTTTTAGCTTTTTGTGCCTAACTTCCTATATTTTAGTTTCTCTTGTCTTATGAATCTGAATTCCTTAAGGGGAAGAAAGGCATCCTACAGTTCCTGTCTAAATCATGTTCCTTGAGGGTCAAAAGACTCAGAATACTAAGTATCACAGTTTTGGTTGTTTTTTTTTAATTTTTTTAAAAATTTTTATTTCTTTAGATACGGGGTCTCGCTCTGGCTCAGGCTGGTCTCGAACTCCTGAGCTCAAGCAATCCTCCTGCCTCGGCCTCCCAGAGTGTTAGGATTACAGGCATGAGCCAATGTGCCTGGCCGTAAGCATCAGTTTTAACTTGAGTTAGTTTTTGAAATGGTTCATAACAAGTCTTTAAGTATCAAGTATAAAATATTCATTTCTTACCATGGACAGTGCAAACCATATAAAATTCTGTATGAAAAAGATACTTTTTTTTTTTTTTTTTTGAGACAGAGTCTCACTCTTGTTTCCCTGGCTAGAGTGCTGTGGCGTCAGTCTAGCTCACAGCAACCTCAAACTCCTGGGCTGAAGCGATCCTCAGCCTCCCAAGTTGCTGGGACTATAGGCGTGTGCCATCATGCCCTGCTAATTTTTTTCTACTTTTGATATAGATGGGGTCTTGCTCTTGCTCAGGCTGGTCTCGAACTCCTGAGTTCAAACGATCCGCCCGCCTCGGCCTCCCAGAGTGCTAGGATTACAGGCATGGGCCACCACGTCCAGCCGAAAAACAAACTTTTAATCTGACGAATGGAAGCCCCTGTAAATTATCAAGCTCAGAAAAGCACTGGAAATGTGACAGCAGTCACATCTTACTCTCCCTAAGTAAGCTGCCTGATATATGGACTCTAGATTGAGTGTTGCCACCAATAGCTATAAATTAACCTAACAATGCCCCACACTGGACACCATAACTCATAGCCTATAGTTCAACCATGTATAGCCAATCACCCATCAATGTTATTTCTGTAAACCAATGAGAATTCCTGACAAACAACTTTTATAACCACCCCCTCTCCTGATTCGTCCTTTTTCTCTCTAAAAACTTGAGCCTCTCCTTTATTCTCTGGAGCACTTTTCAGTGTTTCATAGGCTGCAGTCCTCAACCTTGGCCCAAATAAACTCTCCATATTAATTTTGCTTCAGTTTCTTTCTTTAGGTCAACATGCATTTATAGCACAAAAAATTATCCAGAAAAATTTTCAGAATTCTTACCTCTTGGTTTGTTTTCTGACCTGGCTTCATATAGAAAATAAAAACTGTGTCGAAAGGACGACATGGCAAGAGATCCAGATACCCAATGTCATCAAAAAACCCAGGTATCGTGGAATCAAGTGCAATAAGGTGAGGAGGTAGACGACTATTTGCAGGTTCCTACCAACAAAGGAAGAAAGGAGCGATTATTATTTCTTTTCATTATTCTAATTATAAAAGCAATACTTGCTCATGGTTTAGTAAAAATTAAGTAAAAAAAGTATTAAAAAATAAGAAATTATTTGGTATTTTTGTATACTTCCTTCCAGTTCTTTTATTTGTTATACGTTGTTAAAGATAATTTAGATTATATTGTGTATATAATTTTGGATCCTATTTTCTCTATAATATCTATCATTTATTATCTCTAATAATTACCTCCTCCTAATCCTTATCTTCTTTGAGATCTTGATCTTGCCAAAAACGGTTCTGCTAACCATAGTATTTTTCAGGAAGGCATCCCCCAGAGATGGCAAGAACTATTCTCTTTCATACCGGCAAGGATTGTGAGCCTGGTGTTCTGATCTGTTACACAACATTCCTAGCAAGGGCTGGGGCAACACTCTATAATAAAGGACCTTAATATTTTAAAGTTGAATAGTCTATGACCACTTATCACACTAAGTGAAGTAAGTAAAGACTGCAAATAGTTTCATATCAATTCAGGTCAGATTTTGCCACTAAGCGAATGTGCCATAAATGTACAAAAAAATTTCTATATTTCAGTTTTTACTTTGGTATCATGAATAAGGAATAGTGGGCCTGTGGCATGCTGCAATATACCTTATAGGGTAAAATGTCCTCCTTCTTCTTGTATTTTTTTTGATATGGAGTCTTACTCTCCTGGGCTAGAGTGCCATGGAATCAGCCTTGCTCACAGCAACCTCAAATTCCTGGGCTCAAGCGATCCTCCTGCCTCAGCTTCCTGAGTAGCTGGGATTACAGGTACTCGCCACCACACTGAGCTAATTTTTCTATTTTTAGTAAAGATGGGGTCTCCCTCTTGCTGAGGCTGCTCTCAAACTCCTGACCTCAAGGGATCCTCCGTCCTTGGCCTCCCAGAGTGCTAGGATTACAGGCTTGAGCCACCCTACCTGGTCTCTTCTTTTTTTTAAGGTATTTCTCCTCAGCTTGTTGTTCTTGATTATCTTTTTTTTTTTTTTTTTTTGAGACAGAGTCTTGGTCTGTTGCCCGGGCTAGAGTGCTGTGGCATCAGCCTCGCTCACAGCAACCTCAAACTCCCAGGCTCAAGCAAACCTACTGCTTCAGCCTCCTGAGTAGCTGAGACTACAGGCATGTACCACCATGCCCGGCTAACTTTTTCTATATATTTTTAGCTGTCCAGCTAATTTCTTTCTATTTTTAGTAGAGACAGGGTCTCACTCTTGCTCAGGCTGGTCTTGAACTCCTGATCTTCAGCGATCCTCCTGCCTCGGCCTCCCAGAGTGGATTACAGGCGTGAGCCACTACGCCCGGCCCTGGATGATCTTCTAATCCAGGAACATAATGCATATATTTCATATCTCTTAATAACTTTTAAAAGTTTCTTCCTCTAGGTCTTGTACATAATTTGTTAAGGTAACTTTTGTCAATATCACAGCTATTATTTTTAACTGAGTATTAGAGAATAGTCATTAATTTGTATATTTAATGTAGTTATCTTAGCTCTCTCATTTATTTTATATATCTTATTGATTCTCTTACAGTTGTGTAATTAGAAGTCATATTACCTGTATACTATTTCATCACTTCCAATGATTTGTAGTTTCTTTTAACATTTCATTGACTTACCTTATTTTGATGCTGTACTATAGCTATGTAAGATTGTACCACTGGGGGAAAGTTTCCTGTACTTCTATTTTGCAACTTCCTGCTAATCTATAATTATTTAAAACTAAAAAGTTAAAAAATTTCATTGATTAAAAAATTCTCATTATTAAATAGTCATCAAGGTACGTATCGTTTACCTCTGATTTTAACAAAAGGTGCCTCTAAATTTGCTTATGGGCTGCCATTTAGAGAGATCTTTAATGTGGATCTACATTACTACTCCTGGGTAAGTTTTTTTTTAAAATCAGAATATTATTCTATTAAATACTGATTGATCTACTAGTAGGATCAAGTTATTTTGTTAATAGCTTTATTAATATTCCCCAATAATTGTCAAGTTCCTAGGATAAACCTTACTTGGTTATGGAAGGTAATTTGCTTATTAACATGCTCTTAACACATTAACTGTCATGTGAGTTGTATTTAACTAATGCTAGTTTTGAGCCACGGGCCTGTGAAGCATATGTAACTCACATGTCTCTTCACCTTGGGAGCTGAGAGAACTATTTTTCAAGTTGCATATAACTCACACACAGAAAACAATCAAAAGTAACAAATTTTTCATTAAATTAGAAAAGATCATTTTGTTTTTGAAGTTTTTACTCTATTTTCATAATAAAACACTGTGGCCCCATGGAAAAAAATTTTTTTCTACTGTGGTCAATTTTGTTAATTCAGAATTCAGTTTGACTAGCATCCTCTTTAATACTTCTGTAGATATATTTGTAAGTAAAACTGGTTTGTAGTTTTTTTTTTGTATGTATGTGCTGAGAGGCTTAAGTTATTAGAGTTATGCTAAGGTTCATAAAATAAAACAGGTATCTTTCTGACTTTTTCCTATGTTCTGATACTGATGAGAAAGTATGAGAATTATTTTCTTTAAAGCTTAACAATTTCAACTAGAATTGGTAATGTGAACAGAAAATTACAATCTCAGAGACAGGGCTATTTAGGGCTTTTCTTGTCTCTCTGCAGTCCATACGATACTATAATTTTCTTCTAGTGTATTTTTATTTACTACTTCCACTCTGTTCAATTTTCTCCACTAGGAATATCACTTATCATTTATATAGTTTGGATCTTTTTTCCTTGCCTTCCACATTTCCATATGCCTTCCATATTTCTTTTTATTCTCTTCTCTCTGCTCTTCCATTCTGCATTAAGAATTTTTATGTTAGTACTCTGCTACATCACAAAGTCAATTTTCTACAAAGAGCTACAATCATGTCACTGCATTCTAGCCTGGGTGACAAGACAAAACAAGACCCTGTCTCAAAATAAATAAACAAATAAAAATGAAAGTGGCAGTGGCATGAAAGAACAGAGTCAACTGTAGCTTATACTTTCAGTAATAACATTTACTAGGGAAAGATTTTTAACATTCTCTTTTTAATTATCTGTAGATTTCATTTATATGTGCAATATGGGTCCTGCAATACTCAGGAAAATTCAGAGTTGAGTGTATTATCAAAGCAGTCCCCTCAGACAGAACTCTGAATGCATTCATGGGTAAACTGTCCTGGAGCTCACACTGTAACCTACAGCAGCACAGAATTTCATTTACTTGCATACAGAATACGAGTTGAACCAGTTTTTTAAAGAAATTTCCTTCTATCCTCATAAAAATATTTTAGCTATCACCAGCCAAATGTTAACTTATGCATAAATTTACTCATAAAAATTCATGAAAATTACCTTCAATGCTTCTAAGGATAAAAATCCAAAGTGTGAGAGGAAAAGGCGGGCTGTTTGGAATTCCTGGGCAGGAGGTGGGGGCCTGCAATCTGTAACAGGATCAGGAAAACTTCTCTTCTGCAACTCTTCCTCACTCTGTTGCTCAAGGTGTATTTCATAAGCAATCTGCTGGGCCATTCCACTCCTTAATTTTTCATGTCTTTCTTCTAACTGAAATAAACCAAATATTTCATTTTTTGGAAATATTACAAAAGCTACAGGGTCAAACTTAATTTTAATATGAAAATAAAGCTACAAGCAACAAAGAAAATGAAGATAATTTTCAGTGATCAACATTGTACTTCCGTTCAATAATACATTTCAAGGTTAAAACAAATACCAAAAAAACTTCCCTATAGCTTCAACAATTGCTTCCTCATCTCCTTGCTGTGAATAAAAGCATTCTGTCTCTGTTCCCCTTGAAATGGGCAGAGTGCTTGCTCCTACCATCCCCCTTCCAGATCACTGTCTATCTTCACCCTGCAGGAGCCCCTCATATGGATTACTTGACTGTACTCTTGTAGACTCTCCCAACCCCCCCTTCCCTTCAGATCAATCCTAGTTTAAAATTCCATCCTCTGGCAAGTGATGATCCTTCTAACCAACTGGCTCACAATTCTGCAACCTCCTCAATCTTCAGACTTTTGGCCACCCATGAGCACACCTTGAACCTCAGATGTGTCCTACTTTCTAAGCTGTAATTCTGAAATTCCCTTGCCAATCATAAGCTCCCTTCCTGCAGCTCCCGATACTTTCACTGCTTGAGCTCGTGTTTTACCATCACTGCAGGACACCCAATTCCTCCTCCTATTTTCCTATGCCATTAGCATCCTTCTGGCTTCATCTACTTCCCAACTAAGTCTAACACTCTCCACAACCAGCTCAGTGGTTGGACCAAGAAGCTCCAAAGCACTTCCCAAAGCCAGATTTGCACCAAAAAAAGTTCATGGTCACTGTCCAGTGGTCTGCTGCTGGTCTAATCCACTACAGCTCTGAAACCCAGCCAAATCATTACATCTGAGAAGTATGCTCAGCAAATCGATGAGATGCACCAAAAACTGCAACGCCTGCAGCTGGCTGGCACTGGTCAACAGAAAGGGCCCAATTCTTTTCCACAACAATGCCCAACCACACGTCACACAACCTACACTTCAGAAATTGAACAAATTCGACTACAAAGTTTTGCCTCATCTGCCACATTCAACTGACTGCTACTTCTTCAAGCATGTCAACTTTTTGCAGGGAAAATGCTTGTACAACCAGCAGGATGCAGCAAATGCTTTCCACAAGTTTGTTGAATCCCGAAGCATAGGTTTTTACACTATAGGAATAAACAAACTTATTTCTCATTGGCAAAAATGTGATTTTAATGGTTCCTGTTTTGATTAATAAAGATGTGCTTGAGCCTAGTTATGATGATTTAGAATTCATGGTCCCAAACCGCAATTATTTTTGCACCAAACCTAATAACTCCTTTTTAAGACATATAAACACCAAACAATCTTCTGTAATGCTAGTTTTTGTGCACATGTGTGCTAAAAATACTACAAAGAACTTCTTTTGCAATTTTTATATAAGATACTTTAGTTTCTTGATTCAATGCCAGTTCACCTAGACATTAACAAATTTAAAACAGTAGACTTTGAGCTCAGAGAATCTTAAACATAGAATCATAAAATCATAGAATCATAGACTATAGACCATCTAGGTAAACCTATCTCACTTTTTTAAAAAAAATGAGGAAATCATAACTCAGTAATGAGAGTGCCTTGCTCAAGGTGACACAGCTCCCTTAATTCCTAGAATTGTGGGGGTTTTTTTACTGCATTGGTAAACAATTTTTTATAAGGAAAATTCTGACTTTCAAAACATTTTTTAAAAATAAGCACATGTGAAAGATTTTAACGCATTAATTAGAGAATCATTAAGATGTTAAAACTGGTTCAAATGAGAATACAAAGAAGAAACAAATATATAAGCATCAGAAATGCTAGTGAGCTGTAAAACTGGCAAAACTGGTCAGTATGTACAGGATAATCATCTATTCTCCAAACACAAGAATTTCCTTGGACAAGAATTATTTGCTTTACCATCTGTTTCCTACAACATACAGAATTATAATTCAAAGACAATCAAGGCAGAAATAACATGATTGGTTGAGCTAGACAGAACACCCACTAATTTTTTTTGCATCATTTCAAAGTCTTTCACAACTTTTCCTCAGTCTCTTACCATGTACAACTACTCAAACTAGAGAACAGCATGGTGGGTGTGCAAAAAAAAAAAAAAAAATTCAGAATTCTTCTTTAGCTGGTAACTTTCTGAAACACCTCAGAAAAACACCCAAGTTCATTTCAAATTAGCACAAAAACTTAGAGATAATAAAAACTCTACCCATGTTGATCAATTACTGTCAATGCTTACAGAGCTTTTCCTCCCAAAATGATTCCTTTTAATACTCACAGTAATCCCATGAGGGCAACAGATTTAGAATAGTTCCTCATCCAAGTAGTAATAAAGATGGCATTTAAACTCAGGTTTTCTGATTATTCCAAGTCCTACACTGTTTCTACAACATCATAGGCCTATTTACCGCACAAGATAATGTCTCTAAAGCCCCTCAGAGTCTGTGTAACAAGATGATTAAGAACAATTTCTCATTGTGACTAAAGGGATAAAGTATACAATGAGGAAAGACAAGAGAAGAAATGGTCTGCTATACAAACATAAGAAGTAAGAATAATGTGCTAAATAACTACATGATGTGTTGATCAAGTTCAACTCTGATTCCAGTTCCACAGCTCCATTCAGAAGACCTGTATTTAAAAAAAGGAAAAATAAATGGGAATGAAGAAGAGAAAAGGTATAAAATGTGGACTCCAAAGCATTCTAGAGAACAATAAGGTATTGTTCTTATGTATTGTGTCTAGGCAAAGAAATACAAGATAGAGACACGAAAATGGAAAGCAAGGAATACACATTTTTTAAAATTTGGCACAATTTCTTAAAATGTTCAAGAGGATCATTGCAGAACACATTCAGAAAACACAACGGTAAGATCAGTAGCTGAAAGGATTTTTCAGTAATTCCACGGTGGGAAAAAAGCAAGCACATCTTAAAACTATGAGCTTTGAAACTTTTAAATGTCTTAATTAAAATGTTTCCAGCTTCAGTTCCTTCTTAAGCAAGAATGCAGCCCTAAAGGGACCACTAAATTTTTATTCATCTTTCTTGAAATAAACATGCTTACAACACATGGCTTGAATATAAAACTATGAATTAAACAAAATAACCAAACAACCCACCCAACGGTAATGGAACCTGTCCCTTGGAGATAGTGACAATCAATGCAAAGTACAAGAAAAAGTTTATAAAATATTCAATTAAGTTTTACTTTTATGTGAGGAAGGCCATGGAAAAAGTATCTAGTAGACCCATTGGAGTCAAGTTGTAAACTTCCAACTTGTTTAGGTAATGGATCAATATATTAGTTTATAACAAAAAACTAACAAGTAAAAGGATCAGAGACACCCATCCTCTGACCAGCATGTTCTTTCCCTACATAAGAGGCCAAACTATAAGCAGAATATTGTTCTGTCTGGCACCACAGCAAGAGCAGTGAGTTGTATACATAAAACTTCAAAAGACATCAAGCTATTCATTCATTCAATGTGTCCTGGCCTATGGCTAGAAATACACCAGTGAATGTGAAAGATCAGAATCTTGGCCTTGTGGAGATCTCTGGATTGAATTCCATAAAGAGGATCTCCTGGCCACAGGATCTGTGCAGTGTGGTTCTAGTTCTAGCGTACTATGGCCAAAGGAGCACTGCGAATATTCACCTTGCTAACTTAAAGATTTTTTTTCACATTTTTTATAACATAAAATTTTCCATTTTAACCATTTGTAAGTGTACAATTCAATGACATTAATTAAATTCAAAATGTTTTGCAACCATTACCACTATTTCCAAAGCTTTTCTCATCCCAAATAGGAACTTTGTAATAACTTTGCTTTCTAAAAGTGTCACAAGTTACTAACATTTCTGGTTGACATACGCTTTTTAAAGATATCTGTGTCATCAGTTAGATTATAAGCCTGCCTATAAACTATTTTATTAAGGACCTGTGTGTTACTTTAGCCATTGTGTTTTGACTTTATAATTGTTTTTCTAGAGGGAAAACTTATTTCTAAGCTCTTGAAGAGAAAGGCACCTTATTGTCATGTCTTTACTCCTACTACGCTGCACAGAGGCACTTTCTTGTACAATGTACACTATTTCATTCAACTCTCACAAGTATCTAGAGAGATATTATCATCACCTTTTTACAGATAAGGAAGCTGAGACTCAAAGGAATGAATGCTGTTTCTCAAGGCTACTCAGTAAGGGGAAAAATGCAAGAGTCAGTTATTTTGTATTGGAGCAATGACTGACCAAATGATTATATGTTTGGTTTTGGTATACAGTTACCATTAATAAAATTCACTAATCCTTGGTTCTAAATCTGAATACTATATTTAATTTGTTAATAAAATACACACTCATACAAGAAGAAGGAACATATAGAAAATAGGAAAGATGAAAGTGCTTTGAAGACACAGGAGAGGCTAAAGACATGAGTTTAGATGGATATACTCTGGGAGAAATTCTCAATTACCTCCCTGCAAATGGGTCATATTAGTCATTTAAGGTAGAAGCCTTCTTCTGAAAGCTGCCAGACATCTCAATGAGCAAAATAAAGAAAATGAGATCCTACAGTTTATTGGTGTATGCATCAGGGTAGCACTTTGTGGTTTTAACACAAATTGAAACAATCACATGCTGCTTTTAAAGACCAAATGACTAAAATAAAAACTCCCAGGTACAGTAAAGGCAAGATACCATCAGTCATAAGCACTTAGGAGAGAGGCGGTCCTGAAGAGGAGATATCTCTAAAACCAACATATTTTATAAAATATGTTTATAAAATATTATTTTATAAAATATATGTTTTAAACATATATGTTTTAAACATATGTTTTAAATATATGTTTTAAAACATATTTTATAAAATATGTTTTAGATATATCTCTAAAACCAACATATTTTATTTTATTTTCAATAAAAATTTTAAAGGAACTTACAAGGTGACAAACAATGGGAAATATACAAACCAGTTTAAAATCAGGATTTTGTTTTTGTAGAGTGTAATTTATTTCAAGAAATCTAGATTATTAAATACAACTCCCATTTGAGTTAGCAGACTCAAAAGAAAAGTAATATAAACTAGTCTTTAAATGTGCAAGTCCAAAGACTAGTATTTAAGACCCAGTTCTATCACTAGGTGTCAGACCTTGGCCAAGTTACATAACCTATCTCAATCTGTTTCCTCAAAATACTACATCATAAGGCTTAAGGAAGGATTAGGTAAAATGGTGCATATATAACATCACACACAGACCCTAGCAAGTATTGAGAGATTAATATAAGCATTAAAAGCATGAGAAGTAGGAAGGAATAGTTGAAGCACATTGATTTAAATTAATACTCAATAAGACTAAATTTTAAAAAATTATGGCTTTCTTTGTCCCACCAAAAAATAAAAGCTAACAACAAAAAACAATAAATAACAGAGGACAGTTAAGGTTAAGATTTTCGACTTGTTCTTCAGCTATTATTTTTTTCCCCTACCTTTTTTTTTTTTGGATTAAGGTATTTCAGGGCCCCAAATCTAAGCAGAACAGAAAGAGGAAAGCAAGAGAAAATAGAAAACAGGCGCTAGAAAAGTCAGTATCACAACAGTGTGGCAGCATTTCCTCATAATTTTAGTAAAGATCACCACGTAATATTCAATAGATAAATTCTGAATACTGGCTGACACTGGTTTTAGATACTATTTCACACATCCTATACACTGATTACTCTAAAATAGTTCAGAGAAAAATTGCGGGGAAGATGGAGAAAGAAGACCTCATAGTTTATTCTGTATGTCACTGTTTTACACACAAGAGTTTAAGTGATTAGGTACCAACTAAAAAAAGACAAACCATTAGTTCTCCAGAAAGCAGTAAAAGATAATATCCTTGACATCAATGCAGGGCCCTACTGCTATGGTCTGTTTATGTGGTTTTCAGATTCTTTCTCCTGGATCATTCATGATCCATCCTCATTTTCTGGACCCACAAATAACGGTCCTGCCAAGAACCATCACCACAATTGAAAAAATGCCAGAGCACTAGGTTAGTGGGCAAACAATTCAACATCCTTCCTCATGATTAACCTTGAGGGGCCTTAACAAGTTATATAAGCTTTTTGTTTCAACAGGACTTTGCATTTTTAGAATATTTTTAGACACAAAAATCAGATATATTTTTGAAAGAGAAGAAAATTTCAAACCCATATTATGAATAAATGTGAATACTAGGAGATGTGTATCTAAATAAATAGGTCTGAAAAGAATGAGATAAAAATAGCAAATCTATTTGAAATCAGTGATGTCCTTTGGGAGGTGAACTCTTGCCATGAGCAGGAGAAAACCAGAAAGGTTTCTGGTATCTGTTCAACCATTAAATCATTATGTGCCACTGGGGAAAATCACACATTTCTTCCAGCCTTATTTTCCCCATCTGTATCTGCCCAAGATCTCACTGGGTTCTAGTGAGGATCAAAAATAGTAACATCGTCCTTCTTGAAGTGTGGCCCCCAGATTAGCAGCATCAGCAAGCCAAGAATTTATTCTAAATGCAATTTTGACACCCACTCAGACCTACTAAATCAGAAGCTCCCAATCTATAATCCTGAGGTATCCTAAAGTTTGAGAACCACTGCAAAAACAGGTATGAAAGCAATCTGAAAACTGTGTAACACTAAATGTAAGGTGTTATTATGGGTAAATTATTTATTTGTTTGAAGATTTTAAGAACTTTCATTTACACATAACTGGATACAGATGATGCTACGTGAGGCTTTTTTAAAGCCCACATTCACAGTAAATCAGTTTCCTTAGTGAATGAAAACTAAAATTATGACACCTATTGATGTTATAAATTCATGATTATTTCACTGTAACTTTAAAAGGGTTGGGGGAAATAAATCAAATTAATGATTACATATTCCTTAAAAGAGTAAATATTAGACTAAATATATTTCAGTCCAATTATTAATAAATTAAAGAATGAATCTGAGATTAGCTCTCTCTGGGAAAAAGGAAAAAAATAAGTCTTAGTGGGATCTTTACATTTTCTTGGCAAGAGTAATACATTCATTGCTTTTTAAAAGGTAAAATGTGAAGTCAAAATAAAAAGAATGTGGTTACAAAGGATGCATTTCAACTGCTAATGGAGGATTTAATGTAATAATTATAGAAGTCTTTGAGGCATTCTAATAAGTAGAACCAAATTAAGAACAAAATATGGTAAGAAAACTGAGAAGTAGTATTAAGATTATTTTTACTCCATGTTTTACTTAAGCCCAATATTACATGTTAAAACAAAAATATTCCACATGAGAAATATCCTTAGCTCATATTTATCTTCATATCTCATTTATTACATCCAGTTAAGAAAATTCAGTTCTGCAAATTCTGACGAATTAGAGACAACCGAAGAGTTGCACTAGTAGGAATGTAAATTTCTGAAGAAATTTTGGTGGAAAGGTGAGGAAGAGGAGACTTAAATAATAAACTAACATTTAAAATACAGTTAAGATCATACAGGAATAGAAAAAGCTCAACGAAAAGACTTGCCCAAAAAAGCTAAATTACTATTTGGAGTTTAAAATTATACTGATTTATGTATCTTCAGAACATGTTCATTTGTAAGATATTTTTTAAGGTACTCTTCAAACTCTAGACTATGTGATGTACCACATAGGTGCCTAGACAAGGAGGAGTGGCAGTGGCCTTGTGGCTTAACCTGTGTAAAGAGACAGCAAAGCCCCCCATTCACCACATCCACCACTATCACACTGGCCCTTCCACATTTCTCTCCAGGCTTCTTTCCCATCTATAAATCAGATCCAAATTAGATGCTAATCACAATCAACAACAATTACATTAGATACAACCCCAAGTGGACTTCCCTTACTTTCTCAAACGGCCTCAGGAAGGACCTACCCAGCAGCACAGTAGCAAATTTCCTGCCAAATGTACAATCAGTACTTCCAAGCTGGCTCTCCAGCTACTTCCCTTTCTTCTTCTCCTTCCTTAATTCTAGGCCTTCTTTTCTTTTCTTCCTACCTTTGTGTCCCTTTCAAACTTTCCCTTTTCTTAAAGGAAAGAAAACACATACTAAAATGGCAAAAGAGCAAAGCATCCTAAATCATGCTCATATAATCCCATGCTGGGGAACAAAATGGATATGAATTTATCAACCACATTCTCTTTCATTTTGGAGCACACATGATTAAGAGAGGTGTATTGTTTTCATGTACTTCTCTTTAACTACAGCTACATAGCTTTAAGGGTTCCTGATTCCATCATGAAATTCAAGAGGTACATGTGCAATGGTGCTATTAAAATTAATATATTGGGAGAGATAAAAATGAAAGATTTATTCACCTCTGGGTTGTTGTTTAGATCTGCAGTCCAGGCAACACCTGACCTCCACCCATCCCCCACCCCACACTCTCCCACCTGCACCACCACCTCCTCCCCGTCTGTGGAAAAGTTATCTTCCATAAAACTGGTTCCTGGTGCCAAAAAGGCTGAGGACTGCTGATTTAAATGAAGTATCACAGGGGTCTATGCATTTCTTAAAGAGAAAAATTAACATTTTTTTCATCATTTACTACACCACAGTTTTCAGCATATATTATCTCATGAACAAACATGACATACTGCACAGCACAGATAGAGAACATTTCTATCATCACCAAAATTCTATGGGACAACAATGATCTAAAAGCCTTTCTCCTGCATGAAGATTTTCCACAAAAATGTCTGAAGTATTACCTTTGGTCCCCCTGGCACAACGAAGATTAACTACCTTACGCTGAGGCTGTAACTAGAGTCCTGCAACCTTCTGCGTGAGCTCTCTCGCAGCTGCCCCTAGTTTTTCACCATTGCAAGTTCCTGCACTATACGGGACCCACTGAGAGCTCCAGTCTTTCATCTCTTACTACATCCCAACCTCTCTTGAATGTCTGGCAAAAGTTTGGATCAAAAAAGACATCACACTGTTGCACATATAATACTTAGTTTCCTGGAAATTTCTTAGTCCATTAAGAAGTGTGATTCCCTAGACAGTGGCAAAACTAAGTTTATGCTAGTCAGGTTTTGCTTAAACCCAGAAGATAAAAAAGAACTTCCATGACTGTGAAGTCACTAAATAAACTAATGGTTTTAAAAATGAATGTAAAAATATTTTTTGATGAGTATAACATCATTATCAAATAAAAAAAAGCTATACTTGAAATTAGTTCAGTTTTGTTAGATTTCCTTTTAAAGTCTCATAACACTACTGTGGCAATGGGCCTCTGTGACCATACGTAAATTTTCATAAATGCTTAAGCACATCTGGACTCTATTCCAGTGACCTATAAGGTAAATACATCATTCTGTCTGTTGCATGGGCATATTCATGTTCTCTTCTCCAAAACCCAAAATGGCCCAGGAATTCCTATACTGTATGTCATACTGCTGAGAGAAAACACACACACAAACTGAAATGATATAACATTTCACTCTTCTTCCAAATTTTACCTTCTGTGGTTCATTCAGACTTTCCCTATTCTGATAAACAATAACTCTCACAAAATTATTATCCTACAGGTCACTGGAATACAGTATTACATACCTGGATTATTATAATGGGTGAAGAATTCTTCTACATAGCTCAACAGCAGGTTGGGAAGCTCTATGAAAATTCTGATTTTTGTTGAATTTTTAACCAAAATGATTGAGAGCCTTTGTGGGTATCAGTTGTTGCTATGGTTGGCTGCCTATGGTAACAGGATGCCTTTCATCTTAAAGAATGAAGAGAGTTTTCTCCAAGTAACATCTTACCATACAGAGGACAATGCTATCTTAAAAGCTAGTGAAAATAAATTTTACTGTCATTTTTTATTTTAGAAAAACCCTCCCTTTACGAAAATATCACTGAGATGCAATATTTAAAAGATGTTTTTACTTCATATTATTTACAAACCAATATTTCCCAGAACATTGGCAGTTCTTCAGGCCTAGGCAGGGGTGATGCTTGCTCAGAATATACCTGATATGGTCTCCTGGTTGTTTCTAAACATCCTGTTTTGATTGATCAATGCCTGTACAATGCAAGTTATTAACTATTCAGACAATCACTCCTGGGCAAAGATACTGCTGTTTGTCTTGTTTTTGCATTGTATAATTCAGAAGTAAATGTCCAGGAAAAAGCAAGACTCCAAGGTCTAAATTCAATTGCTGACCTATATGCATTTCTAATTATACCCCAAATGAAATAAATGCAAACTCCACTGTAAAAGAAAAGTGCAAAAGGCATTCTTCACAATCATTACCCAGAGAATCACTGCTTTGTGTAAAATCATCAAAAATTGTCTTAAAAAATAATTAAGGTAAGTTTACAGAGACAACTGTATAATTCTAAGAAATACATCCAAGTTCTTATAATATAAAGTATGTGGTTTCTCTTGAATTTTATTTTTGGCAATTCTTAACTGTAGCTACAAAAGAACAATCTTTTGCCAAAGAAAAACAAATTAAAAACCATTTATTTAACATTTTTTGTCACCAACATTTAACAGAAATAGTACTGCTCAGTATAGCAGCTCAAGCAGCTTAAAAAAATTAAGAGTGAAAACTTTTATATAGTGCCCTAGAAGCAAAGACAACTCAGTAGCAACAAGCATAACTCATGCCCAGATCTTAGTTTCTAATACCATTCGCCAATGAAAGAAACCGGGGGTTACTGAAGAAATGGCTGCTTCCAGGACTTAAACATGAAATAAGCTTGGAATACCTTGTGCCAGAAAGTCAGGAAGTACTGAAAAACAAAAATAAAACCCCCCAAACAAAACTCCGCAATGATAGAGATATGTCAAAGGGACACCAGAATCAATTCAAAGAGTTCCCAATGGCCAAAGCTAGAACACTTTGACTAACAACAAAAATTAGCACTGGTTTATAACTCAAAGTATAAAATATTCATGAGTGCATGCCGGTAAAAATAAATAATAAATGACAAATCTCCTGTTCAAAAAAAATTTCAAATAATTTCTATAAATACTTCTCCTTCAGGGAGGTGGAGCATAATCCCCCACTCCTTAAGTATTGGTTGTGCATAATGACTTCCTATCAAACAGTACAGAATTGAAAAAAACAGAGTAACTTTGCGACAGAGAAACCTGACAAACACTACTTCAGCCAGATGATCAAGGTCAACATCAACAATAAGTCATGTTGATAGAGCATATCCTTGGCAGGATGTGATGAAAATGGCACTTTGCCTCTGTGGTCTTCCTCCCGAAAAATTCTTAACTCCACTATAATCATGAAAAAAACTTCAGACAGATTTTACTTTCTTTCCACATAAGGGACATTCTACAAAATATCTAACTAGCAACTCCTCAAAACTGTCAAGATCATAAAAAACAAAGAAAGTTTGAGAAACTAACAGAAAAGAGAAGCCTAAAGCAACATGATGACTAAAGGTGATGTGGTATCCTGCCTGAGACTCTGGTATAGGAAAAGAACACTAGGTAAAAATGAATGAAATATGAATGAAGTATGGACTTTAGTTAATAATAGCATATCAATATTGGTTCATTAATTTTAATAATGGTGCCATATTAATGTATAATGTCAATAGAGAAATCTGGGTACAGTATAGATCGTCTGTACTATCTTTGCAATTTTGCTGTAAATCTAAACTGTTCTAAAATTAAAACTCTATTTTTAAAAATTTATACAATCTTTCCAACACTAAATCATACTGCATACAATTTTTGGTTTGTTTAAAAATACATGTTTGACATTGTAATTGTGGTTAAGAGTATGGGCTGGGATTGAATTGCTTGCATTTGAATCCAGCTCCACTGTATAAGCTGATTTTTACTAGTTATGTGTTTTTCCCTGTACACAGTATGTAGCTAGCATAAGCCCATCCTGACCTTCAGTTACTTTTAGCGTAATCTTTATTTTCCCAGTAAAGGAAAATATAGACAAATAAGGCCCAATCAGCCAGAAGCTTCTTATCATAGGGTAGCCATATCTAGTAATGAACCGGCCAACGTGTTGCTCTGAACAACATTAGGAATGAGCCTTGGACAACCTGGGTCCCGATTCATAGTCCAGGCAGATTCTCTTTCCCAAGAACAGATGCAACCAGCAATGTGATTAATACTTCTGAGCAAAATGCAGGACTTAATTTCTCTGTGTGTCTTTTTAAAATAACAGCCATCCTAATGGGTGTGACCACCATCCTGATTTTTGAATGTACAGTTCGTCTTTTCCTTTCTCCCTCCCTCCCTCCCTCCCTTTCTTTCTTCCTTCCCTCCCTCCCTTCCTTTTAGAGACAGGGTAGAGTGCAGTGGCATCATCGCAGTTCATTGCAATGTCAAACTCTTGGGCTCAAGCAATCCTTCTGCCTAAACCTTCTGAGTAGCTGGGACTACAGGCACATGCCACAGCGCCCAACTATTTTTTCCATTTTTAGTAGAGATAGGGTCTCACTCTTGCTCAGGCTGGTCTCCAACTCCTGAGCTCAAGCCATCCTCCCTCCTCAGCCTCCCGGAGTGCTAGGATTACAGGTGTGAGCCACCGCCCTCCCCCACCCCCTAACCAGGGGATCTTGATTGACAATCACACTGAGCCTTTATCCAAAGGTGGAGGAGAAGTTACCCAAAACCAACACAGAGATGCTCTTCCTAGAGAAGAAGAAGGCATGGATGCTGAGCAGGCAGGGACAAAGATGTCCGATGTAATGGAGAAGCTGGAGATGGAAATAACCAACTCATCCCCAAGACCTACAGCAGGCATTTTGTTTTTCATATATCTGATTAAATTCTCCAAACAACTTTGTGAGCTGGGTTTTATCAGCCCCATTTTCCAAGAGGTGAAATTGAAGTTACCCAGCTGAAGTCAAATGAAATCAAACCTAGGTCTTTCCATTTTCTTCTATCTACCCCCAACCCCCACACCCCACCAAAAAGACGTTTCTTATCACACCATCACACAAAACATTAAATCCATGCACAGTCTCAGAAATGCAAGTTATCCTTGGAAATAACCGTTCTACACAAGGACTTCTTACCCTCATATTATCCAGATTTTTTCACAAAATAACCTACCAAAATACACCAAATCCTTTTCATTCAATAAAAATATTATTTTGCTTATATATAAACCTCAAGTTTCTATGGCTAGTGACAGAATACAGTGATAACAAGGTAAAAAATATAAAAATTTTTAGAAACAAATTAATGAATTTGCTCATCACTACAAGCTCAGAATGCCCCTCTAAGTCTATCAGCTGATACATACGGTACTGGTAACAGGGAATGCCTGGTAAGCATAGACACCAAACACACATACACAGAAATTACTAATCCCTAATGACACATAATAGAGGGAGAGGAAAAGCAGGAGCATTTTTTAAACCAATACAAGCCCAACATTTTTCCACCATGTAGAAATTTAGTCTTCATCTCTAGTTCAGCTTAAGCACACACATGCTATTAAGTTTATTATTTGGGTCACTATATCTGTAACCTAAGCAGATGGCATATACATTTTTATGTGAAATATTTAATTAGGCTATCAGGAATGTGGTGGTACCAGCTGTTATGGCCTGCTGACCTTGAGAAAGGAGGAGATCAGCAAAATAAGGATGGCAATGTTCAGATGAAACCCAGAATGGAGACTGTTTATGAAAATATCAGTGGCTCTAACTTACCATACTGCAAACCAAGAAATGTCAGCCTAAGCATAGTCATCTGGCTCACATCACTTGCCTCCTTCAGGTCCCATGGGTTTATTAAAAACTATTTTTAAATGATTTATACTGATATAAGGAAAAACTCTGGAAGTATGTACTTCAAAATATTAATGATTGCTACTTCTAGATAGTGAGTTTGTGGGTGGCTTTTATTTAATTGTGTTTCTTAACAATATTTTCTATATTTTTATGAAGTCTTTTTTTTTTAATTGGGGGAAAACTACAAAGCATTTACAATACAATGTTTACAGTCACAATTTGTAGTGAGCTGATTTCCCAAAATATATTACCACTCAAGTTGACTTATCTTGTTACATTTTATGAAGTATTTTTAATTTAAAACACCAGTCACTTAT
>CAUYRT010051006.1:0-48071 GCA_963574885.1 Lepilemur ruficaudatus | reverse complement strand
TTTGACAGAGTAGGTTTTTGAATGTAACAAGATAAGTCAACTTGAGTGGTATTATATTTTGGGAAATCAGCTCACTACAAATTGTGACTGTAAACATTGTACTGTAAATGCTTTGTAGTTTTCCCCCAATAAAAAAAAAATATATATATATAATTTTCTGCCCCCTCCAAAAAGAAAGAATTTATTCTTGCTTCTATAGAATTGGATGGTTATTACTCAGTCAATACATTTACACTTTTTAAAAGATTGGTTTGACAAAAGCTGTAGAATATTGCCAACTTGCTTTAAAACACAGAAAACTCAACAGAGTGGATGGTTCTTTCCTGAAGTCATTTTTATTCTTCCTTTGCTATTTTCTGTAAGATTGCTGTTTAATTTTGTTTCCCGGGGTTCATTGTGAAAGTTTGACCTTTATTAGGTATATCCAAATATAAAATACAAAATATGTATCAAGGCAATACATTGTTTTTGTATTTCTTTCCTTTTTATGTTACTTAAAAATGAATGCTTTGTTTTAATTCTGAAATGGTCTAATTTCAGTCCCATCATGCTTTCATAATTTACTCAAACATCAGTCAACAATTAATACCGGGAAATTAGCAGTGGGAAAAGGTGAAAGAAAACTAGTCATATGATTATCCCTGTAAAAATCTGAACAGAACATAAGATCAGAAGAGCTATGAGCTACACTACAAAAACTATAGAAACTGCTCAACTCAAAGAAGTCGCTCAATGATGAAATAACACTTAGAGAAAATTATTTTTACTTTATTAATGTTGGTGTTTAATCTTTCAATTGGGCCTCATGTCAAAATTGAGCTTTTTTTTTCTTAAGGGGAATAAAGGTAGGCTGAAACGTTGATCAAGCAAAACAATAAGAAATAAGATTTTGTAAAATAAGTAGATTTTAATTGTATCAATTGCTAGAGTATTATTTTTCCCCAAGTATTTTAAGTCAATTTTTCATATGCACCATTGCATAACATCAAATTATTTATAGACCATATTTAGGTTTCTGCCTCTATTCTTTTGGCTAAACTGTTAAGTTTATATATATTTTACCTGCCTTTCAAGATAATGTACTAGATTTTTTAAAAATATCGATTCAACAGCTCTATTAGCTACTGTGGGTTTCTTGAAAGTATTATGGATTTATAGAGCTGTGGAATTTTGTGATTTATTCTCTGGTAATATTTCTGCTTTGAGGGAAATTTAACATTAAGCTGAAAGTTTATACCTAAGATAAATTGTAATATATATTTTTGATATAGAAAACTGAAGAAGACATTTATCTTCTTAGTTTATAAGGAGATCTCTTTTTATGCCCTTTTGAATAGTTATTGCATTATTTTTTCAAACTAGGCAAAGAAATAGTAACACGTTTATAGTTTTGATTCAATTAAATTAATAAACATGTTAGGCTTGGCTTAAAAGAGAAAAATATTGAATGTAAAGTTTACAATCTGTTTTTAGAAGTTTCAAAAACACATCTAAAAATTCTTATTTAAAGCAAGCAATAAATCACAGCATTCCAAATTTTTCGTATGTATTGAATAACACATTTTTACTGGTGAATAATAGTTTATCTCAATGTCATAAGTAATAATGTAAATATAACAACAGTAATATCAGTACTAGTTATCATTTATTAAGAGATGACTTTCTTGTCAGCACTGTGCTAGACTTTATGTCTTTATTCAACAAAGATTTGTTTGATTTTTGTTGCATTAGACATTAGACAAGACAATTCATACCTCAAAAATTAATAAGGAAAATCTGCCTTCAAGCAAATAACAATATAACATGATAAGCATAGGAGATTGAAATTTGGTTTTTAATTTTCTCATGCACTTCTTTATTCATGTACTCATTTAAGATGTATCTATTTTGCTAGGCATTTGCTAAGTAGTCATAATTCAAAGGTGAACAGATGCAGACCAAATACTTTCCAAAAATGAACCTGTGCTATGATACTGGAGACAGAATAAGATTAATATACAAGTAATTCTTAAATGGAACTATTATAGACCTATAATGGGGCTACATGACACTATGAAAGTTTATGATAGATGTGTCTGCCTTGCTTAAGGAGGTTAAGAAAAGATGAACTAACTTAAATCTGAATGATGAACTGGAGAAAGGAGATGCTGAGGAAGGAAGGAATGAGCATTTTAGCTAAAAGACCAGCATGTATTATATGAAGGCCCTGTGGCAAGGAGAAGAAGCTACATTTTTAAAAGTGAAAAGAGACAAATTATGACTATTTTGATAGATAAAATGCAAACCATGCAGAGCTTTTGAGTTCAAGTTAAGAATTTTGATATTTATCCTAAAAATTTAGAGAATGCTGATATGGTTTACTCAATCAAGTATATTGGTGGTATTGTTCATTCAATGTGTTTTTCATTTTAAAAACTTAGTCCAGTGAAACTTTGAAGAAAGAATTGGATAAGAACAAGTCTGATGCTGGGAGATTATACTGGAAACTATACTTAGCAATATTTGCATTCAATTCAAAGGGCTTATAGATCTCTTGGAGATAATCTATAGAACAAAGGACTGCTGTTCTAGAGACTTAGTGATTGAAGTAAAATGTTAAAAAAAGAGCTAAGTAAGACTAGTAAAGGAAGTTGTAATCTATTTTTTATCATTTAGGTAATGAGTGAACAAACTCATGGATTTTGAACTCTTCGTATATACTGTACTTTTTAAAATTTCAATAGATTTGGGGGGTACAGTTGTTACATGGATGAATTGTATAATGGCAAAGTAAGGGCTGTTACTGCACCCATCTCCAGAATCATGTACATTGTTCCCAATAAGTAATTTCTGATCCCTCACCCCCCTCCCCTTTTCGTAGTTTCCAATGTCCACTACACCATTTTATGGCCATATATACCCATTGTTTAGCTTTCACTTATAAGTGAGAACATGTTGTATTTATTTTCTATTCCTAAGATACTTAGGATGATGGTCTCCAGTTCCATCCAAATTGCTGCAAAAGACATTATTTCATTATGTTTTATGGCTGAGTATTATTCTATGATGTGTGTGTGTGTGCATGTGTGTGTGTACATATACACAATACTCACCATATTTTCTTTATCCACTCCTTAGTTGAGGGGCACTTAGGTTGATGTCATAGCTTTGCAATTGTGAATCGTACTATGATAAAAATTTAAGTACAAATGTCTTTTTGACAAAATGTCTTCTTTTCCTTTGGGTAGATATCCAGCAGTAAGATTGCTGGGTCAAATGGTAGGTCTACTTGTAGTTATTTAAAGAATCTCCACACTGTTTTCCATAGAGGTTGTACTAATTTACATTCCCACAAATAGTGTATAAGTGCTCCCTTTTCTCCACATTCACACTGCCATCTATTGTTTTTGACTTTTTAATAATGGCCATTCTCACAGGGGTAAGGTGGTATCTCATTGTCATTTCAATTTGCATTTCCCTGATGATTAGTGATGTTGAGCATTTTTTTCATGTTTGTTGGCTGTTTGTAAATCTTCTTTTAAGAAAAATCTGTTCATATCTTTTGCCCACTTTTTGATAAGATTAATTGGGTTTTTTCTTACAGATTTGTTTGAGTTCTTTGTAGAATTTGGATGTTTGTACTTTTTCAGATGTGTAGTTTAAAAATATTTTCACTCATTTTGTAGGTTGCCTATTTACTCTGCTGATTATTTCCTTTGCTGTGCAGAGACTTTTGTAATTTTCATACAAGAGTTCAAGACTGAAAATATGAGGCCATTCTATTTTACAGGTATCTGTCCATTTTATAAAATTTTTCTTAATGTTCATGAAATTAAGAAACACATCTATACTATTTATCTCAGGTATTTAACCACCATTGGTTTTGCATTTGTTTCTTACAATTTAGAGTCCTGCTGTTATGGGGGGGTGACCTCATTTTTCATTTTGAATCCATAATAATGATGATGATGTCAATAAAAACAAAATAATAACTAATATTTAGTTTGTACATAAAATACAATAAACACTATTTTATGAATTAATATTTAAAAATGTAAAACTCCTGGGTAAAACTTTTTATTATTACCCTAATTTTAAATATGAGAAAGTTGAAGCTTGGAAAACTAACTCACATAAAATTATATGGCTAATAATAAGAAGACATTAAACTTAAGCCAGTGTCTGTTTGACTCCAGAACTCATATTCCAACCTATTTTCATACTTCACCTCATTAGGAAACAGGTAGAGGGTTGTTAAAAATTGTGAGTGAAATTATTCTCTATATTGCTACTTTTAAGCCAACTAGTTCATAGAGATACTATGTACAACAAACAAGGACAATCTGAGGCATAGAATAAAGCAAGTAAAATAGAATTTTAATAAATACTGGCAGAATTGTAAGAATGTAGACATTCTGCATCAACACAAAGGTCGGTATTTTCAACTTCCTGTTTTACATTGCCAAAAAGTGTTTAAAACAATGAAGGCAACTACTGGGAATTTTTTTCTCCTCTTCTTTTCTCATAAGATTCAGATGGGAATATAATATCTCCCTTTTATTTTTTTCTATCTGTTTGCCAACTTAAAACTTTTCTATAGACAATTTTGTTTCTCTATAAATAAATGAAATGATTTCACCATCATTTAATTGTACTTTTAAAAAACTTTCCGGCATATTTAAATAAGTAATAAAGTGAAACTGGGTTTGTTCAGATAGTATAACAATGATAATAGAATATCTTTATCTCTCTCTCTAGAGTACATTCAATGTACCACTTTTTTTTCTTGTTATAGCCAGAGTTGGAAGGAGTGTATACAGTAGCTGGAAGTTAAATACCTTCCGTGGTTTATAAAATATAGTGTGAGGGGAATATGGCATGTCTATTTGTGAATATTAAAGATTAATTCTGCATTTAATGATTTAAAACTTTTTTATAACTTAGTTGATGTCATCTGGTTTTTGGAAGATATAACCTTTTTTTTTTTTCTTTTCCTTTAATCCTGTTCTCTGTTATTGTTTGGTCTTAAAAGTTAAGTTTTATAGAAAAAGTAAAAACAAAACACAAAACCTGAGTATATCTCTTTAACTTTCCACCAATAAAAGTCCACTCAGATTACAGGGTATCTACTCATCCCTTCTCTCTTTAATGATAGGTTCCAACCAATAGAAATATCTAAGCTATGTTCAAAGTTTATTAAGTATTTACAAAGTATTTTAAGTTATGGAGCTAATGTGCAAGATAATGACATAGCTTATTTAATGCTTGCAAAGAGAGCACATTCCTGTCACTGGAAAATTATATGTATAATACCCAGCATTTTATTAACACTCTAGTACATCCTCCAAAGAAGTTCATAATATAAAGACATAAAGTTCTGTTTTCTCTATTCATACATTCTTAAAGCACTCTGAAAAGAAAAATAACATGATAAAATTGTTTTGTTCTTTGTGAATCTACTCGGGTCTAAGTTAAACCCAAGTCTGCATAATTTCCTCCATGTTTTGGCAATTCTCCCTCTGCTTAGTGCAAACTCAATAAAGCTTCTCTGTAAGATAAAGGCTTGCTTTTGGAAAGCAATTGCAGAAGACTGCAAAACAACAGTGAAATGAACAATGCTAACCTCAATTTGTTAATTGAGGTCGTTGGTTAGCTTTAGAGAATACTGTATACACAATTAAGCAAGCATTTCACACTGCTCTTCTTTCTTAACTGGTTTTGAGATATTCTGCTGGACAGAAAATTGATAGGCATGGTAAACACGCTCTAGTTGCCTAATTAGCTCAGGTAGCACAATTAGTGGTGTTCAATATCTATCAACAAAGCAAAGGTGCTTTAAATGTCATATAAACACTAGAAATAAAAATAAAGCACAAAGGGATTTCACACAACTAACGGTCTGAATGAAAGTTGACTTCTTGTTAATCCTGCCTTCTGATGTAGGGAAAGAAAGACAGTAAAACAAAACCTTCTTTTATTTTAAATTGCCATTTCTGAAAATCACAAAGGCATTTAAGAAGATGTTTTCTAGCTTTATGAAACCTCAAATTATCTCAGAATATTAAACATAGTTATTTAAATAAATCAATTTAAATGATACCATCCCAAATTCTCCTATCCTGTAGCCTTTCCCTCAAAGCTATAAAGGTCCATGGAATGGTGTAAAGTCTATATAAGTACAAACATGTTGGGCTTCAGACTCAATTCTTTTCAAGTATAAATTTCTGGAATGTTGTTTTCTTCTTAACGTCATTTCACCAGTTCTCCTATAAACCCTTCCTATTTTACTGCCCTTCATTTATTTGATTATTAAATTGGTGTTTTTTAAGTAGCTATTTTGTGCTAGGGAGAGTAGTAGCATGTATTTGAAATGCTTTGTATTCTCAAGAATGTCCCTGTGTAATAGACAGGTTGTAATGGACAGCTGTGATTGACTTTTCAGCATCCATACTCTTTTCCCTTCTTCCTAGTACAGGATTCCTAGAGCCTTCTCCATGTGCAGCTCATCTGACTCAGGGAAACTTAACTCTATCCTTCACTCCAGGGATATCTAAAGGAAATTGGGAATATAAAGGAAATTGCATCCTCCCTCCAAGAAGGTTCAGTAATTGGCTGATCACCCGTTGAGCAATCGAGTCATGAGCAGAGATTTGTTGGGACTTTTGGCAAAGTTATTTCTAACTTTTAAATTCTTATGAGAGAGTTTTCAGAACCCTTTTTCTCTAGATCCTGTAAAATATAAATATCTACACAGAAAATGCTTCAGTCATCTTTTGCATGAGGAAAACAGCCCGAAGAAGAAACATACCCAAAGAGGAGAACACATTCAAAGCAACAGTAGCGCAAAGAAACCAGAACCAGGAGACTAAGTTGACTCTTAGGAAACCCACCTGAGACTGTATCATTTTTATGTCAGCATGTATTTTTTCTGTTACTTTGAGTCATAATATTTTAGTTGATAAACCAGAGGAATTCCTATTTCAAAAAGACCAATTTAATGTCCATCTCAGTATTCAGAACTCTCTTGTTCTCTTACTGTTTTTTCGTCTTTCTGCCAAAATTTACCACCAAAAAGCCAATATACTTTCTCCTTCTAACAAAGCAAAACCACCTGCTTAATAGTGTGTTATGCAAAGGAATTTCTTAGTTTATCATTTTTGTTAATATAGCATGTACATATAGTTTATGCACCAACCTAAGCTGAAATGTTTATAATAATGTTTGGATGCAATTTCTTTTTTTGAATTCTCTGAGAATATCAACTGATAATTTTGAGAAATTATTTTATTCCTGGTATTTCCTGAGTTCCCTCTAGTTCCTTCCCTTTTTTCCTGTTGTGTTTAGTATTTCTTTTTTAATAGGAGACTTTCATCAAATATCTGGCAATTCTTGGCTATTTGTTAATAGCTAAGATTAAGATACTAAAAAATAATTGAAAGCCTTTAACAAAAATGTTTCAAAATACTTTAATCAAGTACTTCTGCTTTTTGTTTGTTTCTTTCTTTCCTTCATCATAGGTTTCTATATCTTAATGTTTTTTTATGGCTTCCCTTGTTCACAAATTTTAAATTCCATTCTCTGCTGAAATACTTCATTCTCAGATAATTCCCTGAGAAATGTATTGAACATGTTAAACTCCATCAGCTATTATCTATTGCTTACATTTGGACCTTCAAAACACTGTTCTCTATTCAAAATTATATTAAACATCTTCATGGACTTATTTACGATCTCTCCGCCCTTCCCTTGGTGCCTAAATTTCATAAGGACACAGATAACGTGCTCTTCTACTCTGCATTGCCATTTACTATAGTGCCTGGCACATAATAGTTTTTCATTAAACATTCATTGAATAAATGTATTCCACCTAAATTAGTACTAAGCTCAATGTGTTCTTTCTTAAGGGCAGATTGTTTTTCATTAAAACTTTTTGTGAGAGAGGGGTAATTATAGAAAGATTGGCTCAAAAGAGATTCCAGAGCAGTCACTATACTCCCAGACCCGCTAGGTGTTTAGTTCACTGTGTGTGTAGCAAGGCAGTATTAACCATTGCATCAAAAATCACAAGGAAAGTCGGCTAGCAGGTTTTTGTAAATTAATCTCAGTGCCCATAAGTTTAGCTTTAGGACCTAGATGATTGGAAAAGTAAAATAATTCCTCACTAAAAAATAGTGATGTGTTCAGTGAATCTGCCATTCTGTCAGATAAAGAACCAAGGGACTCTTCGTGATTTAGTCTAGAGAATTTTTAAAGCAGTGTCTTTGGAAAAGTGTTCATTTTGCTTAAAGCTACAAATGGTAAATGATGCCCAACAAGGCAAATACTTTGAGTTCATTGAAGTTATTCCACTTGTTAATAGACAAATCATTAAGAAAGAAGAGAGAGCATTCAGATACCATTCCTAGCAAAAATTGGGGAGTGAATATTCCATGTATGCAGGAATTTTACAAATGGCAGAAAGATGAGAGATGGACTGAAAACCTTTTTTATTGTTCTTTTCTTCCTGTTAATTCAGATATTAGATATTGACTAAATGCAACAAATGTTTATTGACTGATTTTTGTGTGAAGATGCTACTGGATTTAGAGACTGGGGATACGTAGATAATCAATATGGAAAACCTTTCCTCATAGGATGAACGCAATGCAAACACGTTTGCAACACAAATAATAAAGCAGTGTATGTGCAGTCAAATGGAACGGAGTGAAAAAGAAGCAGCAGTTATTTCTGATTTGGAGCATATATGGGTAAATGCATTCTAGGACATTTCAATAACATCTGTAAACTCTGAATGCTTGTTGGAGCTTTAGGGTCCATAGGGCATAATTCATGTTGAACCATTCCAGTTGGGTAGAGTTTTACTGGTTTCAAAAATTTTGACATTGAGTTTGTTGTGAGCAATACGGGCTGTCGAACAGAACAGTTTGCGTGAGTGTATGCATTTGTGTGCGTATTCCTGTGTGTGTTATGGAGAGAGAGAGAGAAAGAGAGACTCACTCTTGTGACATTTGTGCAAAAGGACTGTTATGTTTTAAAATGGACTTACAACTTATAAAGATTTATTTATAATTTTCACAACTATAATTCAGGTTTTATAGCAGGAATCTACCAAGTTGTTTCAATATACAACTCTTATGTTTTAAAATAATCAAGAAGGTTAAAAAGTCTCTATAATTTACGTGCTTTTAAACGTGGAAGTGAGATTCTCATAAGCAACCCAAACTGTTTGTGACACATATGCTTATCCTCCCTGATTATATTTACATTTTCTATAAAAGCGAGCTTAAAAGAGAAAAAAAAAGAAAATGCAAAGTGCCAGCAATTATTCTGTGTTTGAAGTAGGGAGGGGAAACAGGATTGATGTGTGCGAAGCTTCATGCAAGTGCGGTAGTAAATTTTCCCAGATTGGTCATCATTCCTCCCTCTCCTTTAACCTTGGAACATGTTAGGTTTTACTCCTCTGTGGCTTACAAGGCATAGCATTTATTAGCTGAATATTATGCACAGTTGTTACCATTAATTACTTTGATAGTAAATCTGGATAATAATAGTCAGTTTTAAAATAAATTAAAAGTTGCTGTTATTTTTTCTGGAGTCTTGACTTGTCAAGAGGAAAAAAAAAGACTCTTCTAGGTTTAAAGAGAGAGAACAAACTTCTAAACAGAAAATAATCTATTCTTGAAGCAAAACAAAACAATAAAATGTGATTTTTGGCCTCAATTTGATAATTTAGATTAGAAAAACCTTAAATTAGAAAAACCTTAGAAAAGGATTTATTGTGTACTAACTACATATTATGTATGCTAGTTGTTCATTTCTTATAAAATATTAATATTCTCATGAGACAAAATAAAATAATGCAGGCAATGCATGTGTCAGTGCTTGGGTTATATATTGTTGTTCAAAATATTTCATTTACTTCTTGTAATTGTTAGGTTAGGACAAGATTTTAATTTGGCTTTTAAGGACTTTACTTCTGAACATAAACAAAAGAAAAAACAATGAGTCTATGTCAGTGCATATCAGTTTGAAAGCTGTCAGACTTTTCTGAAAAGGTATTTAATAATTCATGAAGAATAGGAAGCTCTCTCATCCATGGGCGTTTGGTCTCAGAGGTGTAGACTGAGGTGTAAGACCAAAAAATTTATGGAAACTTATACAGCTACAGGCTTCGTGCTGGTCTGGTAATCTGCAGCCCTGAAAAAGACACGCTTCCTCCCTGCACAGTAACAGGAGACGAAAACCCAAAAGGCAAACAGTTTGTATGAAAAATAAAGACATGGCATTTGAAAGTGTTTTTAGTTGTAGGAAGAATGCTGCCTGAAAACTTGAATATCTCATGACTTTACATCCTCTTAAGCATAGAGTTCATACATTTTTCTGAACTATGACTGTGGATTATAAAAATTGTATTTGCTTTCCTACAATTGCCATTTCTCTAACTCCTTGTCATCCTCATTGTGAAACATTAGCATAGTTTACAAAATAGCAAGAGAAAATATAGAAGCCAAAACATATCCTACCACTGATACAAACACCAATAATATTTTATAAATTTGCTTTCCATACATCTTCTATGACTACACATATATATCACATCATATTATCATCTATTTTAAGAATAGATGATAATTCATTTTGCATACTTTAAAGACTATTTTTCTTTGGACTTCCTCATATAAGTTAACAATCTCTCATGAATCTTTCTGTAGCTTTTCCTAGGCTCTTATCACAGGAAAACATTAACATGTAGAGAATTTTGGTCATTGTTTAGTATATGGGGTCGCATTTTACACACTTCCTTGCTGTGTACCCTCAATCACACTTCTTAGAAATGTTTTCGAATTACCTGATATAAAACTAACCAATTCTATTTAATGGTATTGCTAAATATGAGTTTGTCTAATCTTTACACTATTGATAGGCACATATTTAGCTTCTAATGTTTTGTAACTGCACAAGATGTTGTAACAAGCCTTGTGAAGTAAGTATCTTAGAGTAAAAATGCTTGTAATTCCACGAGAGAGATATGGCATTTTTAATTGAAATGCAGATTGCTAGTCTCCCTTCCAAAAAGATGAATTTCAAAAAATTATCTGAGATATTACCTGCCATTTCATCTCATACATCAGTAATTATAATTACTCTATTTCATTTTTGTCAATATGATAAATGAATGGTAGATTCTTTTTGTTTAATGTTCATTTTCCTAATGAATACTGAGTTTGAATGTGTTTATTTTTTTAACTTATTTATTTGATGTTGGGTTGGCTCTTTTGTGATATATTTTTTAAATTTTTTATCCATTTCCACTAGTTTTTTTGACCTTTCAAAAATCAGTTTAGCACTGTATTTTATGTTATAGATGATTTTCCTTATTCACATTGCTAAATATTTTCCTCAGTCTCTCAGATGCATTTGATTTTGTCTAAAATATATTATAGCATGTCAAAGAATTCACTTCACAGTAAAACAAATTTCTTTATGATTTCTTAGTTTCCTTACATATAACCAATATTCTTATCCTTAATTTATATTATCCCAGTTGCCTACAAATCTTTTTTCTAATATTTGAGTTCATAGTTCATCTGGTTTTAATTTTATGTGGTATGAGGAGGTGAGATCTCATGTTATTTTATTTTAAATAGCCAGTTTTATTAACACTATTTATTAAATAAAAATTTTCCCCACTGAATTAAATTCGAAATTTTTTAATAGCATGAATTCTAATAATGAATATAATATATTATTAAAATATATATTAAGTGTATTCTTTACTCTCTTCTACTCATTTAGTTTATTATTTTCTGTAACAGTGCCATACTGTTTTGATTGCACTATATACTTTTATACTGTATTTTCATAATTGGTAAGGAAAAGTACTTAAAATTATTGTTTAATTTTATAATGCTCTTGTTTATATTTTAACATGTATTTTTTCCACATCAACATTATATTGACTTCATTATATTCCCCTATTCCCACTCCACTAAAAATATTGAGATTCAAATTATAATTATATTAAAATCATATATTAATTTGGGAAGGATTGGTATTTGTTTTTCTAGTCAAGAATAATATAGTTCTTTCTATTTTCAAACTTAAGTTTTTTACCACTAAAGAATATCTGTCATCAAAGATACTCAGGGTTTTTAAAAATTAGTTTAGACATTTATATCATTTGGTCATGGACTATTTATAAAAATCAATGCCTGCTTTGGAAGCCGTATAAAATGCTGTAATCTTTTTTTATTGTCACCAACAATTCTTTCCAATGTCAACCAAGACTTTCTCAATTTTGACAATACTAATATTATCAAATTATTATATCTATCATCAAAGTACAGGTGATTTTTTTGTCTAGGAGTGGCTCTTTGAAATTGTGATGTCAAAATGAAACTTATTTCTTCATTAAAATAAATACATACGTACTTTTTTTCTGGTAGCTTGTAGATGTTATGATTTTCCTTTAAATTGCTCTTTAAAAATATCTGTGATGTCATTTATTCTGTAATATTAGAAGTGTTAATTAGAATAAAGATGAATTTTTTCACTAAATTTTAAATGTAAGAATATTGAGCTTAGCAAATCTAAAGCTGGAACATTCTGCACTGACCTGAAGAGTCTGAGTGGGTCATGTTGTTTTCACATATGTCTTTAGTTTTGTTCTTGTCATGAAGGCCAAGGGCTGCCTGAAAGCTCTCTGTATCTCCAATCCAGATTTACTTACAGGGATCTGGCTTTTATAGCAAATACAGCAGACCCAACTTTGCATACTTATCTTATGCTGTAATTACCAAGGAAACAAGATTTGTAAGGCCACTTCAGCCCTGTACTCAGAACTCTACCCCTTTGTTCATAGATAATCAAAATACTGTCCATTTACTTTTAACCGAAGCTCCATACTTTCCCTAAATCTTGTGTCCTAGTCCACTGGCACTGCTAACAAATGCCATAGGCTGGGTGGCTTAAAAAATGAAGATATATATTTCTCACAGTTCTGAAGGCTGGGAAGTCCAAAAACAAGGTGCCAGCAGCTCTTGGTGAAGGATCTCTTAATGATCACTGCAGTTAGTTTGTAAGTTACCTTATGCTTTTGCCTTGCAGCTCGTAGGAGTTCCTCTTTCATGTTTACTTTGGCCAGTCTGATGATTATTTATCATGGTGTTTGCCTCTTCATGACAAATCTCCCAGGGATCTTTTGAGCTTCTTGTACATGGATATCTACATTTCTAGGAAGGCCTGGGAAATATTCCTCAATTACTTCCTCAAGTGGTTTTACAACCCTTGTGTATTTTCTTCTTTGCCCTCAGGGATGTCTATGATTCTTATGCTAGGCCTCTTTACATAATCTCATATTTCTTATAGGTTTTGTTTGTTCCTCTTATTTCTCAGTTCTCTCTCTTTGACTGACTTGTTTAACTGAAAGGTGTTGTTTTCAAGCTCTGAGATTCTTTCTTCTGCCCAATATAGCCTATTCTTGTGGCTTTCCACTGTGTTTTGTAATTTCCTTGAATGAATTTTTTATTTCCAGAAGTTCTGTTTAATTTTTTTAAATAATTCAGTTGCCTTAGTGAATTTTTCATTCATTTCCTGCATCGTTTTTGTGGTTTCTTTGTGTTGGGTTTCTATTTTAGCTTGTATTTCATTGAGCTTCCTTACAATCCATATTTGAAATTCTTCATCTGTCATTTCAATCTTTTCATTTTGGTTGGTATGCATTGGTATGGAGTTATTGTTTTCTTTTGAGGGGTATCCTTTTGCTCTGATTTTTCATGTTTCTGGAGTTCTTTCGCTAATTCTTTCTCATCTGGCCTCTAAATTGAGACATGGGTGTGCTACACCTGGCTTATGGGCCTGTTGTTAGGTCCTTGAAGATCAATCCATGAGCTTGTCGGGGAGTGGAGTGCTGGTCCTGAGTTGCCTATGGGGCGTTCTGGCAGGTCAGGTATACCTCTCAGGTTGCCTCTGACCTGCTGTCTTCATCTCTTCCCAACAGTGTGTAGTGAGTTAGTTCCCCCAGCTTAATCTCTGAGATGGTGAGTGATACTTGTAAGTGTGAATCAGCTGCTCCCTGTTTGCTTGAGTGGAAGGAGCTATGTTTAGCTATGGGGTGGTTCTCTCTGTCATTGATTGATGTTTGTATGGATGTCCTTGCTGCCAAGATGGTCCTTTGTGTCCATGGTAAACTCTGGTCCCTCAGGTGGGGCATACAAATGCACAAAGCTTTAGAAGGGACCCTGTAGCTCCCAGAGATTTGCTTGATCTCTACTCCCCCTGAGTTGGGGAGAGGTGCAAGACAAATCATGGCTACATTGTGAAAGCCAAAGAGGCTTTGCAAGGCCTCAGTGGGTCTCAGAGGTTGCTTATCTGGCCACTATGTGGAAACATCGGTGTGAAGTTCAAGGCAATCTCTTCAAGACAGGTAGGCTGCTCCCAAATAAAGGGCGTAATCACTTTAGACCTAAGGATTCAAGCCAGGCTCTTTCCACTTTTGTCCACTAGCACAGTTTCTCTTCAGGGTGGGGTGGGGTGCCCATCCTATTTGCTCCCTGTAACTCCACAGTACTCTCCCATCAGATCAATTCACCACATGAGTTCTCTCCCTGCATGAGACTGGCTTTCAAACTACCCCTCAGTCTGTGTGTCTGACCCATTAGCATGCATCCCTGTGGGTTGCTGGCTGGTGGGGGGATTGCCAGTTGTGCACACCTATTCTACCACAAGACCCTATGGGCAGAGAAGTAGGCCTATCTGCTCAAATGGGTCTCTGCCAGGGGCAGGCTCCCGCCTAGGAGAAGAAGTCACTCCAAAATTTTATAGCTCAGACGGCACTCCCTAGTGCAATGAGTGGGGGAAGCAGCCATTGCTTCTGTTCAGCTGGAGCACCTAGTGCATTTTGTTGTTACGGGAACCAAGGGATATGCTAATTCACTCCAAGTGCCAACCCCCTATCCAATATGGTGGTTCTCAGTGAGGGTGGCGGATGGGCATGCTTACAGGTCCCTGTTCCTCAGCACCTTTCCACACTTTCCCATTGGCTATGTCCTTGAAGGATTCCTTGCCACCAGTGTCTAGGACTGAGATCTCTTCCCTGTGTCTTCCTGCACTGCTCTTGTGCCTGGGGAGCACAGTTCCAGCCCACCTGTCTAAGCCTCCAGCATGCAATCCCATGAAACACCTGTGGGCAGGAAGCTCACAAATTGTGGTAACCCCACTCTCAGTGGTGGGCTCAGCTGGGAATACATGCCTGCTGTGCAGACATAGCCATCTGTGTGCTACTCAGTTCAGAGGATCCTCACAGTTGCAATGGAGGGGAGAGACTGCAACTACCAGCTGGCCTGAGAGCTAAAATTACTCTCTCTACCAACAAGATTGGAGGAGGTGCAGAAGAGGAAGTGTCTAGGTGTAATATAGCCAGCACTCCTATCTCTCATGGCACTCTCCTGAAAAGTGTCCTTTTGAACACCTGAACTCCTGTCAATCATTGATTCAAGTCGCTATTCCTGTTTAGTCACCATGCCTGGGCTCATGAAGGGTGGAAGCTCATCCAAAATGCTTTAAGTCCCAATGTTCACTGAAGGTACCTATGTAGGGGAGGGGAAGCCTCCCCTTACTCTTTTACTGGGCTCCAAGCCTCTCAAAATCAAATATTTTGATTTAGTTTTGGCTTTGGATCATGCCACTGTCTTCTCTTCTCTATTTTCTTCTTTCTCAGCTTCACAGTTTTTCCTGGTTGGGTCTCCAGATATCTCTGGTGTCTCTCCCTGTGATCCATACCTGAGCTGCAACTGCTCTCCATTTTCTTCAGTCCAAACTTCTGCCTTTCAGCCTGAGCCAGAACAATCTGAAAAACAATATCTCTAGTCAGCCATGTTGGCTCCCTCCACACCTCTGTTTCTATCAGTCTATGCGTGTCCTTATAGGTGAGATGAGTTTCTTATAAGCAGCATATAATTAGGTCTTTTTTGTTTTATCCATATAATCACTCTGTCTTTTAATTGGGAAATTTAATTCATTTATATTTAAGGTACTTATCAACAAGTAAGATCTTACTACTGCCATTTTGTTATTTGTTTTGGAGTTTTTGGTAGTTCCTTCCTTCTTTTTTCCATCTCTTGTTGTCTTTCTTTTTGGTTAGGTGATTTTCTTTAGTAGTATATTTTGATTTATTTTTGGTTTATCTATTACACGTTTTTGTTTTGTGGTTACTATGAGGCTTAAAAAAATATCTTGTAGTCATAGCAAGTTGTTTTAGGCTGATAGCAACTTAACACTGGTAATAAAAATAAGAAAAGAAACAAACAACAACTCTATAACTTAACTCCATGTACCTCCACATTTGGAATTTATTGTTCTTCTTTACATCTTTTTATGTCACCTATTGCTTGACAAATTAATGTAGTTATTACTATTTTTAATAATTTTGTTTTTGACTCTTCATGTTAAAGATATAAGTAGTTTAGGTACCACATTTACAGTATTAGAGTATACCAGGTTTGTCTGTCTACTTATTCTTACCAATGAGTTTTATACCTTTACATGTTTTCTTGCTATACGTTAACACCTCTTTATTTCAATGTGAAGAGCTCCCTTTAGCTTATCTTGTAAAGACAGGTATGATGGTGATAAATTCTCTTAAATTTTGTTTGTCTCGGAGTGTTTTTTAATGTCTTTTGTTTCTGAAGGATAGCTTTACTGGGTACAATATTCTTGGTTGGCATTTTTCTCAACAGTTTAAATATAATCTCCCACTGCCTTCTGACTTGTAAGGTGTCTGCTGAGAAGCCTACCACCAGGAGAATTGGAACTCCTTTGTGGGTTATTTGTTTCCATTTTCTTACTGCTTTCAGAACCCTTCCTTTGTCTTTGATCTTTGAAAGCTTGATTATAACAAGTCTTGGGGTAGAGTTATTTGGGTTGAATCTAGTTGGTGACCTTTAACCTTCTTTTACCTAGATTTTTTTATTAAATTAAAATCTTAATTAGATATCAAAATAAAAGACATCTACTATACTTTAAAATATTGATTATATAATGAAAAGAGGAAAGCTGATCATTAAGTTATGGGCAAGCTATGCCAGAATTATTATCTTGTGGCATTTTTAAGTAAGAGAATTAATTCAGTTCCTTGTGGATAAGAGATAATACACATCTAGCTAAACCACAGAGGGAAAAAAATAGAAGCTAGTAGCACAGAAATGCTGAAATGTAATTATACTCTCTTCTTGGCTGGAATCAAGTGCCATTAATTTCCTGCAAACATTAAGTGATAAAAAGATACACTGAATTTTGGAGGCAGTAAATGTTTTTTTTTGTTTGTTTGTTTTTTAAATCTCCTACTGATACACCTGTTTTGCTGAGTTTGAGGAAGCCAGGCTTTGCAAGTACATTTTCCAATAAAGCATGGTGGTAAATTTGAGCACTAGAATTATTAATAGAAGCCCAGTGTTCAACCTCCAGCTCTGCTACTTATAGTTTATGAAAACTTGAGTAAGATAACTTCTCTGGGCTTCTATTTTTTAAGGCATAAAATAAGCATGCTGCTGCTGCTACAGATACAGCTTACCTTATTAAGTATCCAAAAGAAAACATTAGATGAAATATGAGAATGTTAGTATCCAAATATTAGCTATCTCATTATTGCTATAATTATTGATAGTCATGTATGTGATAGAGACTTTTAGCATAAAATTCATGGTACATGAAAAATTCATCTCAAAGCAGAAAACAGAGAGAAAGATACTGTGACAGACAGATTTTAAGATAGCCCTTATGATCCTCACCCTCTGATATTCACACCTTCTTGTAATCCTGAAACATTGGAGGAGTCTGTAACTTGCTTCTAACCAATGAAATATGAAAAAGGGAATGAGATGTCACTTTTGTGATTGCATTATGCTAAAGAAGACTCTGAGCACAACAGATTCTAGAGTCTCTGTCTCCATTGTTGGTTTTAAAAAAGCAAATTACCATCTGTTTGGTAAAGAAGCATATTATCATTTGCTCAAGTGCTGATAGACCTAGTAACAGGATTAGTCAAGTTGTGAGCAGATCTCATAAAAAAGTGAACCCTGTCAATCTCAAGATCAACCCTAGAACTCATTCCATCCCTGGTTGAGGCTCCAGTTAAGCAACAGCCCTATCCATCACTTTGATGGCTGCCTTGAAGGAAACCCAGGAAAGCCAAGCTCAGGTTACCTACCCATGGAAACTGAGAAAGTAAATATGTGTTGTTTTAAGCTATTAAATTTGTGGTAATTTTTTATAGCATAGAAAACTAACATAGGGAACACATCAGTATAATGAACTAGAAAACAACTTTTAACAAGTATTTTAATTTTGCTTTAACTCTGTCAGTCATGATTATTGACACTAGGAGACTGATCTCTTTGTATATTACCTAGAAATATACAAAAATATCAATAAAATGTAACTGGGCATAGGCTCTTTATTGAGGCGCTAAATAGGATGAATTAATTAGAATTTTGAGGGTATACTTTATATGATAGCAAAAATGCCAGTAAAAAAATATTCATCAAGGGGTCTGGGTATAGAAATGAGGGTCACTGCTTCTATTTCATAAGACAGACAACCAAAAGGTAGGTCATAGTTGGCATACTTCTCCCCTTGATTACAGCTTTAATGACTAGTAAAAAGTTATTTAACTATTATAGAGATAACTTTTTATCTCCTGACCTAGTTTAGTGACAGAAAGCTACAAGGAGCTATCAGGATTTAAAATGATTGCATAAATATTTAATTAAACCTAACACATAATTATTAAGCAGCTACTAACATTATAAAACACCACAATACATTAAGAGCTTGGAGGTACATATTAACATATCAGCTTAAGTGTCACCTTCTCAATGAAACCTTATGTGACCATTCAATACACTCCAGTCTTTCTCAAGGACATTATTCTATGGCTTATTCTTATGTATTACTCAGACACTTTTTAATCATGACCTGTGATTGGATATTTTCTCATTATATTTTAATTTTTCTGCCCATCACTGCCTGCAATAAGAATGAAATCTCCTTGAAAAATGAAATCTTATCTCTGGGCTCAAATTACCTGCTGGGCTCAAGTAAATGAATAAAGTAATGAGCAGCAAACAGAAAATTGGAGCATGAAGTCTTCCCCAAAGTGAATTAGACAGGGATATTGGCTTAAAGGATGGAGAAATTATGACCAGTAGTATTAGTAGGACCAACGTTTTCTGTCGTTCATATTATTTCTTTATTTGGAGATGGTGTCCACACTTCTCACAAGTCCAAAGTCCATATAGTTACAAAATTCTAGCACATATTTCACCTTTACTTACAACTTTTGTAAAGACTTTTCCATTTCTCTCCTCATCTGTCCAATGAAACCAGTCTCTTCCATTTGTTTATTCTGCAAATATTTATGAGATTCTGTCTTTGTCCTAGGTACTGTCACAGGCATTGGAGACATATTGGTGAGCATGGTACATATAATTCATGAAGCTCTCTATTAATTGAAAAACCACACAAATAAGCATATAATTACAACTACAATGGATAGTAAGAAAGGAAGTTCCTAGGTGTTCACAACCTTATAAAATGGAGACTTAAATTACTCTTTTATTGGGATGCCAAGACAGACCTTCTTGAGAAAATTGGGCATTAGAGCCAGATCTGAAAGATGAGTGGGAGTCAATTTAGGTGGAAGTTGAGAATGGAATTTAGGTAGACATTCTGCTGAATGAGAATAGCATGTCCATGGGATGTTGGCATGTGGGTGGGAACTGGAAGAACTGAAAGGATGTTATGAGGCATGGAGGAAAATGAATAGCAGAAAAAAAATTATCAGTCCTTCATCTTGTGCTTTTTTTATGTTCTGTGTTACAGTTAAAATATTTTTTCAACCTACAGAATGAGAGAAAATATTCACATGCCACAAATCTGATAAAGGGCTGATAAATAGAATCTATATGAAACTCAGGAGAATCAACAAGAAAAAATCTAACAACCCCATTAAAAAGTGGGCAAAGGGGCCGGGCGCGGTGGCTCACACCTGTAATCCTAGCACTCTGGGAGGCTGAGGCGGGCAGATTGCTAAAGGTCAGGAGTTCGAAACCAGCCTGAGCAAGAGCGAGACCCCGTCTCTACTAAAAATAGAAAGAAATTAATTGGCCAACTAAAGATATAGATAGAAAAAAAAGTTAGCTGGGCATGGTAGCACATGCCTGTAGTCCCAGCTACTTGGGAGGCTGAGGCAGAAGGATCGCTTGAGCCCAGGAGTTTGAGGTTGCTGTGAGCCAGGCTGACGCCATGGCATTCTAGCCCAGGCAACACAGTGAGACTCTGTCTCAAAAAAAAAAAAAGTGGGCAAAGGACAAGACTAGAAACTTTTCAAAAGAAGACAGACTAATGGCCAATAAACATGAAAAAATACTCAACATCTCTAATCATCAGGGAAATGCAAATTAAAACTACAATGAGATATTGCTTAACTCCAGTGAGAATGGCTTTTATAAAAAAATCTGAAAACAGTAAATGTTGGCATGGATGCAGAGAGATAGGAGCGCTCATACACTGCTGGTGGGACTGCAAACTAGTGCAACCTCTGTGGAAAGTAGTGTGGAGATACCTCAAAGAGACACAAGTAGAAGTACCATTTGATCCAGCAATCCCATTACTGGGCATCTACCCAAAAGAAAAAAAAAGATATTCTACAAAAAAGACATACACACTCGAATGTTCATAGCAGCACAATTCATAATTGCAAAGATGTGGAAACAACCCAAGTGTCCATCAATGCATGACTGGATTAATAAAATGTGGTATATGTATACCATAGAGTATACAGCCACAAAAAACAACAGTGATCTCACACCTCTAGTATTATCCTGGATAGAGCTGGAGCTCTACCAAGTGAAGTATCACAAGAATGGAAAGATAAGCGCCACATGTACTCACCATCAAATTGGTATTAATTGACCAACACTTATGTGCACATACAGTAGTAACTAACATTTATCAGGTGTCTGGCAGGTGGGATGGGGGAGAAGGAGATGGGTTTATTCACACCTATTGGGTGTGGTGTGTATCAGCTGGGGGATGGATATGCTTGAAGCTCTGACTTGGGTGGGAAAAAGGCAATATATGTAACCTAAACATTTGTAGCCCCTAATATGCTGAAATAAAAATAAATACATTTTTTAATTTTTAATTTTAATTTTTATTTTGATATTAGAAAGATTCTTAAATGTTTTGTTTTAAAAGTTTTATAGACTTTTAAAAAACTCAGGTCATTACTCATCTCAAATGGATTTTAAATGTGGTATGAGGAGGCAACTAAATATTTTTCTATTGAAAAATAGAAAAAGACACTAGACACTAGTTCTTGCAGTGTCATCTATTGATGAGTCTATCTTTTGTCCTGATTTGCAATGACATTGCAGATAAATATGTGTGTGTATGTGTGTATATATATTTTCACCTATTTGTTGGTGTGTTTCTAGAATTTTTGTTTAATTCCATTAGCCATACTGTACATAGCTGTTCTGAAACAGCTATGAAACAATGGTCATAATTGTTTTAACTTTACACTAAATCTTTTATTTTGTTCACCAATTTACTCACTCTGCTTCAAAGTTGCTTTGACTGAGATGTTCTCCACAAATAGATCTAAGAATAATTTGTTTCTCATAGTTTTGTTATTGAGTGGCTCCACTGGGCATCCTCTTCTGGGCCCTGTGACTCTGAAAATGAAATCCATCCTTAGAACAGCAGCTTATCTCAACACGAAAAGCTCCCCTTATATGATAAACAGGCCCTGGATGCTATAAAGGGAAGATATATATTCTCTTAAAGTATCTGGTAGTTTCTTAACAAAAATAGTTTATATACTAATTTACAAATAAACCTCAGTAATTACCAAAAAGTATACATTTTCAAAGTCACATCTCTGATTAAAATTAAGTGAATAACATGTAACATTTTGGATCTTCACTTTTCTATAGGAGTAACTGAATCAATTTTTCATGTTATACAACATTATTTTGTGATTTTAATGAGTATAATTTTGAATTTATGAAGAATTGACATTCTTAGAATCTTGATGCTTCCCATGTAAAAAGCAATGCAGCTCTTCTTTCTGTTTCTTTTTACTTCTTTCAATTACGTTTTTGGCATCATTCTCTATGAATGACTTTATACACATTTTGCTGTTTCAATTCCTTAGTACTCAAAGTTTTTTGTTGACATTATATCTAAGAACATTTTACTAATTATTTCTTGTCAATGTATAGGAACACATTTGTTTTTTGGTAGGTTAATCTTGTTCATAAAACTTATTGAATATTCTTATTCTAATTAGAATATGTATAGATTTTATTGATTGAATTTCCTGGAATTTTGTCTTTTTTATTAATCTTTTCACATACAGCACTAGTTTGAGATTTTATTGCTCTTATTTCTTCATTTTCTTTTACATAACTTTCTGTTCTTTTCTTTATTATTTACTTCTTTTTCTTCCTTTGGATTTACTCAGTAGTTCTTTTTTTTTCTTTATTGAAGTATACTTTACATATCATGCCTTTATTCCATTTTAAGTGTACATTTAAATGATTATTAGTGAATTTACCATGTTGCACAGTTATTCACATAAATCAGTTTTAGAGGATTTCCTTCCCCCTATTGAGACCTCTAATTCCCTTCCCCAACTACTTTTCAAGCATGCCCCTCCCCTCTACAGTGCCCACCACATCGCTCAGACGTGGGTCTACCCACCACCCCCTGAATCCCTAGTGAACACCACCACCATTTGAGCACCGTAGTGTTAATCAGTCAGTACCAATTTGTTGGCGAGTACCACAATGAGATACTCCATAGTTCTTTTTTTTTAATTTTTAATTTTTATTTATTTATTTTTTTTACGTATCATGTCTTTACTCCATTTTAAGTATACAATTCAATGATTATTAGTAAATTTACCAAGTTGTACAGCTATTCACATAACTCAATTTTAGGGGATTTCCTTCCCCTTTTTGAGACCCCTAATTTCCTTCCTCAACTACATTTCAAGCATTGCCCTCCCCTCCACAGTGCTCACCCTATCCCTCAGATGTTGGTCTACCTTCCACCTGCCGAATCCCTAGTGAACATCACCATCATTTGAGGACCGTAGTATTAATCAGTCAGTACCAATTTGATGGCGAGTACATGTAGGGCCCAGTTTTGTGGTCTTGTGTCACCTCACTTCTAATAATGGGTTCAAGCTTAATCCAGGATAACATAAGCGGTGTTAGCTCACTGTCATTTCTTAAAATAGTAGTTCTTTATCTAAAATCCTGACTTAGATGCTGTATCATGTTAGATGTATTCTGTTGAAAGTGAGAAGAACCAATTAACAAAGAGTTAAACCTTGTGGACATGCATTATCTCAGTAATGAAGGATGCTTACAGTGAGCAAATTCAGGATTGTTCACCAATTACCAACTTAATCTAGGACCAAAGCTGTTTCCATGCTTTCTCCCACCTCTCCTCATGTTATATTTTCATCATACACTTGCTACTTTCAGGTGTTTTTAAAGCTGCTGTAGCTCTAAGTATCACATTTTCTTATCAATGTTCTTAGCAGGAAAGGAAATAGAAAAAAAAGCCTTTCATCTTAATATTCAGTTGGGGTTAAAATTTAAAGCTAATTTTATATCCTTTTTCAAAATAATATAAAATATCATAACAAAAATTTAAAGATTTTCAATTTACTAAATATGATCATGCCATTGTATACCATAAGCCTATCACTTCCAAAAGTTTCCTCCTGATCCCTTTATTATTTTTTTTACTTTTGTGATAAGAACACTTAATATAAGATCTACCTTCTTAGTAAATTTTTAAGGATATAATACAATATTTTTAACTATAAGTTCTATGCTATAAAATAGATCTCTAGGATTTATTTATTTTGTAAAGCTGAAACTTTGTACCTTTGACAAATACCTCCCAATTTGCCCCTCCCCTCAGCCTCTGACAACTACTGTCCCACTCTCTCCTTCTGTGTTTGACTATTTAAGATTGATTTCTCATATAAGTGGTATTACATAATATTTGTTTTTCCGTGCCTGGTTAAACATACCATCCTCCAGATTTATCCATATCATTGCAAATGACACGATTTCCTTCATTTAAAAGGCTGAATAATATAGATAGTATTGTATGTATATACCATATTTTGAAAATTTATCCATTAATGGACATTTTGGTGGCTTCTGTATCTTGACTATTGTGAATAATGTTGTGATGAACATGGAAATGCAGATATCTCTTTGAGACCCTCAATTCAATCTTTTGGATATACACACAGAAGTGAAACTGCTGGATCATATGGAATTCAGTTCTATTTTTAATTTTTCCAGGAATCTATATATTATTTTTCATATTGGCACCAATTTACATTTCTTCCAACAGAGTACAGGTTCCCTTTTCCCCACATCCTTATCAATACTTGTTACCTTCTGACATTTTGATAACAGCCATCCTAACAGGAGGTGTGGTAATATCTGATTGTGTTTTGATTTACTTTTCCCTGATGATTATTAATTTGAGCATTGTTCATATACCTGTTGCTCATTTGCGTGTCTTTATTTGAGAAATGTCTATTAAGTTATTTTGCCCATTTTTGAATCTTGAACTGTTTGTGATCAACGTAGGAAAAGTGACCTAGAGAGAAAGATCATTTTTGCCAGTTGAGTTAGGGATGGCAGATTGGGAGCCTTGATCCATTTTAAGTAGAGGATTTTGGAAAGGTTATTTTGTACTACAAGATGGTGAAGTGAGTCAAATTTTTGCATGGCCCATTGTCTCTTGGAAGATAATCTAAAATGTTGGACTGTTCTCATTATCAACACTGGGTGACTGACAATCTGATTGGGTTTGCCCTTTAGAGGGCCTTCATTTTGAAATCACTTAAATGTTTCTCCTCATGACTCCCATTATTACTTCAATCATTATTACTGGCCTTAAAGTTTTATACCAGACTAGATTCTAAGGTTCTAAGAATACATTCTGGCATGCTTTCAATCCTATTTTTCTGTGCTATGACATCATATTGCTTTGCTTCCTTGAATCTCCTTTTACTGTCCTTTGATGATTCTTATAAAAATATTTTTCTTTCTTGGCCATGCATGCCATAAATCTAAATTTATTACTCCCTCTGCTATTGTTTAATGTTTAACACTAATAAAAATGCTACTTAGCATTTACACAAGGTTCATATTTTTAAAGTGCTTTACAAGGACTATTACTCAGGTCTTTTTTAATGAGAGTATTTTCAGAGGCAATTTGTATGAATATTCAGGAGACATTATAAATGTGAAGCTAAAGTCCTGTTCCTGTAATGATTTGGAATTTAGATGTGTAATACACAGAAATAGGGAAGTGCTGATCTGGCAACCATTAACAAAAAAGAAAGCATTTGCAATGTATTATGATCAGTAAAAAATAATTATATCTATAGATGTATTTATCCTTTATTCAAATAGAACAGTATCTATAAAATAGGGTTTAAAAACACTTAAGTATATTCTTATTAATATAACATTTATTAAACTGAGACATTTTTATAATTTGAAAACAAGCTTCTATTTGATTTAAGACCAGAATTTGTTACTTAGGGTTTCAGGTTGTTTTTCTGTTTGAGCTTCATTCATTATGAGTATGATTTAATTTAAATTACACTGGTAGAAAAAGTGTTCTATTGTCCTATTCAGATAGTCATAGGTAATAAAATTCATTGCATTATGTGATGTACTCATATTGTCATCAATAAGTACAAAAAATATATTTAGGTTGTTAATAAATCTATCTTTGGTTTTATCTTCATGTGTAAATTCACCAATAGTTCTCTAGAATTAGTAATTTCATGGATCACCCAGAAGCTTTCCAAACTACAAAAGAATTTATGTACAAAGAATAAATATAAGGTAAAATTATGGTTTTACATTATCTTTTATACTTGGGATTGAAATATACTGAGAAGTAGGGATGATGTCTTATTATTTTTTGATTCTTCCAGTGATTAAATAGTTTGTGGTATATATTTGGTGTTCAGTAAATGTCTGTGGACTGCTAGTTACTGATCATGTATAGAGGAATATTATTTAAAATTAAAACAACACAAATATGTCTAACAGAGTGGATTGGTGCAGCAGAAACATGCTGGGCCCATAAAACAATACAAATAACTTATGAAGGAAAATCATGCCGGGCTCAGTGCTGATTTCTTGTATTCATCAGCTATCCACAGATTGGAACCATGCAGAAGCTTTCAATCCCACTCAACATTAAATTTAAACTGCAAACCCTAGTCTGTGTGACCTTTTTCTGATCCAATCTGGTATCATGCCTTGTTTTCCTTGCCTCCAGCGCTCTAATCTATAAACCTTTGTTCTGTTTTCTAACTCACCATCTCATTACCTTCACAGACCATTTCCCATCCCACAGACTGTCTCATGGATGTTCACTTCTTGTCATCCAGATCTTAGTTTAAACATTACCTTCTACGAGGGGAATCCCTGACTACTGAAATCCTGAAATTCTGGATCACATTATTTAACCAAATGATAGTTAATTTTATGTCTCAACTTACCTGGGCCACTGGATGCCCAATAACTATTTGGTTAAACATTATTTTGAATGTTTCTATAAGGGTGTTTGGGGATGAGACTAACATTTAAACTGGTGGACTTTGAGTAGAAGAGATTGGCCTTCATAATACAGGTGAGTCCAGTTCAATCTTTTGAAGGATCTATATAGAAGTGGCTGAATAAACCCTTCCTTTCTCCTTCCCGCCACGGAACTAGAGAAAATCTCCAGCAGATGACTTTCTTCATGCTCGAACCAGAACATCTGCTCTTTGTGGTATTTTAACCTGATAACCTTTGAACTAGAACAGCAGCATGAGCTCCTCCTGGGCTCCAGGTTGATAGCCTTTACACTGAAACAGCAGCATCGGCTCTTCCTGGGTTTCTAGCCTACCAGCCCATGCTCCAGATTTTGAACTTGCCAGGCTTCCTAATTGCATAAGCCAATTCCTTAAAATAAATCTCTATCTATCTTATTGGTTCTGTTTTTCTGGAGAACCTTAACTAATACATAGTGTTTAGTATCTTTTCCTTCCCCACTATAGGTATGTTCCATGAAAGCACAAGCCTTAATTGCCTTGTTCTTGATTATATACACAGGGACTAGCATGTATCCTGCCCTAAAACATATATAGTAATAAATATTGTTAAGTGTTTCAATTAATGATGTGTTCCATAGATATCAATTATAAGGATACTTAAAGAACAAATAATAGTAGTTCCCTTGTGTGAATTGTAAAACTAATTATTTATGAACTCATATAACTACAAATAAATCAATAGAATGAAATTATTTATTTTGAAGTAATTGTGCATTTTAGTTACCTTGTGCAATTATTAAGAGTAACCAAAAGTAGCGATCACTTACTCTATGACTGACAGTGTACACTTGATGTGAATTTATAGATTATTAGATATATCTAATATATACAGTATTAGATAGATATATTTAACAATTTAATAATACATATGTTTGGGCATTTTTATTCTCATTTTATCTCTGTTTATCTCAGTTTCCTCATATAGAAAATAAGGACAATAATAGTATCTATCTCACAGAATTGTTGTGAAAATTAAATGAATTGAGATGGTGCTTTCTAGATTGTTTTCACTATTACTGTTGTTACAATAATTATTATTAGCCTTTAAGTCTTTTACCCAATGATCACTACCTAATAGGTCAATTTAACATTTCACTAATTAAGTTAATGGATCAAAGCTACTAAGGTAGAAATTACCTTTTATTTACTTTCTTTTTTTACTGAAATTAGGGGAATGATATTATTTATTTTTCTTATATCCTGTGAGCTATGTTAATAATTGCTTTTACTCTTTTCTCTTCATATCTTTCAAATATTTGTAAATTTTTTTCTTCCCTTGCCAAATTGTACAAATTTAGCTCCTCTAATTTTTTTCACTTAAGACATTGTGCTGGCTTCACTAATGATTTAAATTTCTGTGCCCTGGATGCTCTCCAAATCTCTATTATTTGGAAAGGACATAGCTAAAACCAGATATTACAGAAATTTAAAACATAATCTCAACCAAAGTGATTTCAATCTAACATTTTTTGATATCCAGTAAAACTGTTCATCATGCCTTCTCCTTAAATGTCTACATCTCAGACACATTGGTTTCCAGTTATTTCTTTAAATATGTCAAGTCCTTACCTAGTTTATATAGACACACCCACACAGGCATACTCACAGATATACATCTTATTTGTAGACACACACAAATGTACACAGAGACATGTTTCTACGTTTACACATACACGAATTTTTCCTATGATTGGATTAGCAAATGTTTCTGATAAATAAATTCCACTAATCCTTAATAGGAAGTGCTGATTATCTTCACTTTCCACATATGATTACTGTGGGGTCAAATCATGAACCTAGTGAAAATCCTTATTTACAATTTTCATTTGCTTTAAGCTAGTGGATTGATTGTTACAAAGTCTTTAGAGAAAATAAAAAACAGACCCTGTGTATGTACATCAGTTCTGTGCTCTGTTAATATATATTTGCATCTTATTTGCCTTAGAATTTAGCCTTCAAAGACCTTTCTGTGGGACTTAAAAATGCAATGAAGATGCTGGAAATAATAATGAATTCAGTGAAAACTGATATGGTTCTTTTTCTTGGCCACCATTGGATAATCTTCTGTGAAATACTTTCTAGCTGGGACTCCATCATTGAACAAATCTGTCTAATGGCTTCTTTTTGGGACATATAGGATTAAAGACATGGCCTTCTCTCTTGGCAGAATATATGACTGGTGAGACAAACAAAATTAAACATAGAATTATTACACAACCTTATTTTTTTTAAGAAATACATACTACTCCTCTATCTCTAAGAAGAGTGTATTTAGATTTTCCCATTTGAAGCAAGCTTGTCTAGTGCCTATATGTTGATACTATATATATGCTCACTAGTCTTTCTGCAGAAAACCTAGAAGCTGTAATACTGCATCCACAGATAAGGTATTAAAACCATTCCGAAGCAACAGCCAATCAGAGTTGAAAAGGCATTGAGCAAGGTACCGATTCTGTGACATTGACTCTGATCAGAATATATGCTGTTCAGATGTCTCAGAACTTGGGTTTTTATTTGTCAAATGAGGGTAAAAATGATGTGTGTAAGTGTTGATGTGAGAATTAAATGAGATAATTACATATGTTCAAGCATAAAATTGATATTATTGTTATGAAGATGTTACTGTTTCTCATACTTTTTTATGCCAATTACATACATATCACCAAAGAAATGTATTTTACTACCACTTTTACCATGTAAATCTGGTATTTTTTCATTTTTATTTATATGCATATCACTTCTATTTTTGTCTTACCATCTTTAATTAATCAATCATTTCTATTTATAGAGATATTTTCACTTCCCTCAGTCTCTTGATATCAGCCTAACACTCCCAGAATTTGTCAAAATAATTAGAAATGTTTAATGAGTTGCAAGACAATTACCTTAATTCCATATGATAACTGCCATGGAGCTCAATTGATATGCCTATGTGTAATTCTTCTGAGTATTCCTTTTATCTTTGTGAAAAGGTTTATTGCTTTGGAGAATTCTTTTACATCTTAGTGGCATTAAATTCACAGTTTCAACATAAAAATTTAAAGTCTATGTTTAATCATTATTATTTCTATTTCTAATATTTTAAAATAATACTTTTTACTTATTTATTTTAAATTTGAGATTATTCTAGTTGTATGGAGAAGAGGTTTGATAACTTTTAAATAAGATTATCTTTCTCTATTTGTTTCTCACAGATCTGTATTATCTTATCTCATTTGTACATACATAACATGCTCAATTTTTCCATCTTATATTTAGTATGCATTTGAACATCTTTAGCAGATTACTGTGCACTCACCAAATACCAAATTTGAATTGCCCCTTTCACAGTTTTATACTGAATGGATTCCCTAACTAATTAATTTTTAAACTTTTGAATTATTCTCCATCTGGCAATAATTCAGATGTTCTTTTTGGGGAGACAGAGTTGACAAAGACAAGCAAATTCAAAGGAAAAATAAATGTCTGCATCCTACCCCAGGAATTTTTCTATGTTGAACAGCCTTACCAACTTTTCACACTGTTTGAATATGTTAAATGAGTCTTTAAATCTACTTTCTCCTTGTAAACTAAGAAATGCAGATAATAAAATGATACTGAACACCAAAGATATGGAGAATCATACTTATCTCCTACAACCTGAAGAAAATCAACAGATTGTTAGAAAAATCCTCTGACACTTTAATAGTTGGCCTCTCCCCCGGAGCCTGGACATTCCTGGCAGGCTGCCTTCCAGAGAGAGGGACAGAGATGACCAAAGTGCTAGCTTTCCTCCATTCAGACTCCTTCACTCTCCTTGCCCTCCCCTGCCCATGGTTGCTGAAACAGATAATTGAGCCAGGGCTCTCAGGAGCTGCTGCCCCCCCCGTTGTGTCTATAACACCAGGGCTTCCACAAAAAGTGGGGCTCAAAACTTTCCTCTTAAAGACCTGCAGCACACTAATGGGTGCTTGGGCTGTGAGTTCTCTTTTTACCAGCCCTCTCTAGTACTGTTCACCCTGCTACTCCATCAGAGCATGTCATCCTCCAAGGCAGAGGGACATGAAACCTGCTTGAGCACCCCATAGGCAACTGGGGACCAGCACATTTCTCCCTGGTACAGTCAGCAATTGACCTTCTGTTACCTGGGCACAGGCCAGCAAGCCAGATCCCATCCCCCAAGTACTTGATCATGTTGCTCAGAGGCACAGAGGAGTGATTTGTGAACTAATCTCAGGATTTCAGAACAATAATCCTCCCTCATTGAAGACAGAAAGAGAATCTGCCTACATACATGGCTCAACACTACTGTAGCCTATAAACAAATAGCAACTGAGAAAACCATCACACTGAGGGTATCTATAACGAAGGCATCCATCCAAAACCTAGATCACAAGTACCCACATGCAAAGCCAAAGGTTACTATCCAACATATGCTGCAGACACAACCTTATGAGTAAGGGGGGAAGCTCCATCTAAGCAAAAGAAAATCCAAAAATAAGAAGTGACAGCTGCTCCAGATGAGAAGGACTCAGCAAAAGAACTCTGAAAGTATGAAAAATAAGAGTGAAAGGTCATTCACAAAAGGGAACACCAGATCTTTGGCAATGGATACCAATGAGAATAAAAATAGTGAAATGACAGATGAAGAATTCCAGATTTGGATTGTAGGGAAACTCAATAAAATCCAAGAGAAAATGGAAAACCAACTCAAAGAAACCAGAAAAACAATTTGGAAGATGAATGCAAAATTCACTAAAAAGATTGACATATTAAAAAATAGAACTTCTGGGAATAAAAAAATTCATTTAAGGAAATACAGTGGAAAGTTTCAAGAATAGACTAGAACAGGCAGAAGAAAGAATCTAAGAGCTTGAAGACAATTCTTTTGAATTAACTCAGTCAGTCAAAAATAAATAATAGAGAATTAAGAGGAATGAACAAAGCCTACAAGAAATATAGGATTATGTAAAAAGGCCAAAGATAAAAATCATAGTCATCCCTGAGGGTGAAGAAGAAAATGCATAATCATCTGAAAACCTACATTGGTGAATAATTGAGAAGAACTTCCCTGGTCTTGCTAGACATTTGGGCATCCAGATATAAAAGACTTAACCAACCCCTGGGAGAGTCATTGCACAGAGGCAACCTCCAAGAAACATAATCATCAGAATGTCCAAAGTCAACATGGAGGAACTCCTGTGAGCCGTGAGGTGAAAACATCAAGTAACCCAAAAAGGAAAACCCATCAGGTTAACTGCAGACTTCTCAACTGATACCTTATAAGCCAGAAGGGATCAGGGCAACATCTTCAGTCTTCTTAAACAAAACAACTGGAGCCTGGAATTTTGTATCTTGCAAAACTATGTGTCATATATGAAGGAGAAATAAAACTTTTCCAGAAAACCAAACACTGAGAGAATTTGTCAAGATCAGTCCTACCCTGTAGGAAATACCAAGAACTGCATTATACATATATCAACACAATAGATACCCACCAGTATATAATCACCCAAAAGGTAAAGCTCAAAGTTCACACAAAACAATAGCACAAGAAATGAAATAAAGTACTAAGGTACTATCCAAAAGGGTGAATAGAACAGGATCCCACATATCAATTATTTCCATGAACATAAATAGTCTCAATGCTCCACTCAAGAGAGATAGCCATCTCCTCCTCCTCTCTCTTTCCCTCCTCAAAAAAAAAAAAAAAAAAAGAGATATGCTGCCTGAATACATGAAATGTACAACCCAAGTATCCAAGTATCTTCTGTCTCCAAGAAACAATCTAACCCACAAGGACTCATACAGACTCAAGATGAAAAAATGGAAAAAAAATCCATGCAAATGGAAACCAAAACAAAGCAAGTGTAGCCATTTTCCTATCAGATAAAATTGACTTCAAACAAAATATAGTAAGGAAAGACAAAGATGGTCATTATATAATAGTAAATCGAACAATTCAACAAGAAGACATAACAATCCCAAACATTTATGCACATAACACAGGAGCACCCAGATTCAAAAAGCAAACCCTACTAGATCTAAGTGAAGAGATAAGCAGCAACATCATAATTGCTTCAACAACCCACTGACAAACTCGGAGATGTCATCGAAACAGAAAATAAATAAATAAACACTGGACTTAAATGAGACTGTAGAAGAAATAGGCCTAACAGACATTTAAAAAACATTTTATCAAAAACTAATCAGTTATATTATATTCTTCCAATCAGCAAGTCAAAAATTCTCTAGTATTGATCATAGCTTAGGACACAAAATATGCCTCAAAAAAATTCAAAAAAATAACAATCATATCATGTATCTTCTCAGACCACAGTGGAAAAAAACTAAAAAACAACTCCAAGAGAAACACTCAATTATAAATAAAGTCATGGAAATTAAACAATCTGCTGCTGGCTGCTTATTGTGTCAATAATAAGATTACAATGTAAATCAAAAGACTCTGTGAACTGGATGACCAAGGGGGCACAAGCTAGCAAATCTGTGGAATTAAGCAAAAGTAATCCTAATGGGAAAATTCATAGGCATAAGTGCCTACATCAAAAAGACAGAAAGATCACAAATTAACAATCTAATGACATGTCTCAAGGAACTAGGACAAAAAAGACCAACTAAACCCAAAGCCAACAGAAGAAATTACTAAGGTCAGAGCAGAACTAAACAAAATGAAAAACAAAAAAGCAATACAAAGGATCAATGAAACAAAAAATTGGCTCTTTGCAAAGAAACAAAATTGATAAACCACTTGATAGATTAACCAGGAATAAAAGACAGAGAACCCAAATAAGCTCCATCAGAAATGAAAGAGGAGACATTACAACTGTTACCACAGAAATAGAAAATATCATCTCTGAATACTAAAATATCTATGCACATAAATTCAAAAACATAGAGGAAATGGACAAATTCCTAGACACACACAACCTACAAGACTGAATCAGGAAGAAATAGAACTCATGAACAGACCAATAATGAGCAAAGGGATTGAAGCAGGAATAAAATAATCTTTCACCAAAAATAAGCCTCAGGACAGACGGATTCACAGCTGAAATTTACCAAACCTACAAAGGAAAGCTGGTATCCACACTGAATAAATTATTCCATAACATCAACAAGGAGGGTATACTCTCCAACTCATTCTACAAGGCCAGTATCACCTTGATACTAAAACCAGGAAAGGACACAAGAAAAATAGAAAACTGCAGATCTAATATTCCTTATGAATATAGATGCAAAATCCTTAATAAAAATAGTCACAAACCAAATTCAACAGCATATCAAAAAGTAATTCACCATGATCAAGTGGGCTTCATCCTAGGTATGCAAGGATGGTTCAACATAGGTAAATTAACAAATATGATTCACCAAATAAATAGAAATAAAAACAAAGACTATGTTATTATCTCAATAGATGCAGAAAAAGCATTCCAATAAATTCAGCACCCTGTAATGATAAAAATCTTCAACAAATTAGGCATAGAAGAAACATATCTCAAAATTATAATAGCCATATATGAGAAACCCACAGCCAACTTCATACTGAATGGGGAAAAATTGAAAGCATTCCCACAGTAAGCATAAGACAAAGGTGCTCACTATCCCCACTTCTATTCAACACAGTACTGGAAGTCTTAGCCAGAGAAATCAGGCAAGAGAAGAAAATTATGGGTATCCAAATGGGGAAAGAGGAGATCAAATTATTGCTTTTTGCTGATGATATGATCTTATATCTAGAAAACCCCAAAGACTCCACCTAGAGACTCCTAGAACTGATAAATAAATTAAGCAAAGTTTTGGGTTACAAAATCAATGTACACAAATCAGTAGCACTTCTATACACCAAAAACAGTCAAGCTGAGAGTCAAATCAAAGACTCAGTACCATTCAAAGTAGCTGCAAAGAAAACCAAATACCCAGGCATATACTAAACCAAGAAGGTGAAATATCTGTACAAGGAGAGCTACAAAACACTGAGGAAAGAAATTGCATATAATACAAACAAATGGAAAAATATGTCATGCTCATGGATTGGTAGAATCAACATTGTTAAAATATACATACTACCCAAAGTGATGTACCAATTCAGTGAAATCCCCATCAAAACCCCAGTGTCGGCCGGGTGAGGTGGCTCATGCCTGTAATCCTAGCACTCTAGGAGGCTGAGGCAGGGGGATCGCTCAAGGTCAGGAGTTCGAAAACACCAGTGTCCTATCTTCACAGATCTAGAGAAAGTAATTCCACACTTTGTTTGAACCAGAAAAGGGCCTGAATTGCCAAAGCAATCTTTACCAAAAAGAACAACTCTTGAGGCATCACATTACCAGACTACAAACAGTACAACAAGGATATAGTAATCAAAACATCATGGTATTGGCACAAAAATAGAGACATAGACCAATGGAAGTGAAAGGAAAACACAAATATAAAACCATCCACATACAGCCAACTGATCTTTGACAAAGTAGACAACAATATACACTGCGGAAAAGAAGCCCTATTCAAGAAATGGTACTGGGAAAATTGGACAGGCACATACAGAAGAATGAAACAAGATGCGTATCTCTTACCAGTCACAAAATTATTTCGAAATGGATATAAGTCTTAAATGTAAGGCATGAAACCATATGAATTCTAGAAGAAAATGTAGGAAAAACTCTTCTACATATTTGCCTAGGCAAAGAATTTATGAAGAAAACCCCAAAGGCAACCACAGCAACAACAAAAATAAACAAATGGGGCTGATTAAATTAAAAAGCTTCTGCTCAGCTAAGGAAATAATCAACAGAGCAAACAGATAACCTACAGAATGGGAGAAAGTATTCACAAACTGTACAATTCATAACGGGCTAATTACCAGAATCTACAAAGAACTTAAGCAAATCAGCAAGAAAAAAAAAACAACCCCATTAAAAAGTTGGCAAAAGATGTGAACAGAAGCATTTCAAAAGAAGATAGACAAATGGCCAATAAATGAATGAAAGATGCTCAATAGTATTAATTATCAGGGAAATGCAAATTAAAACCACAATGAGATATCACCTTACCCTAGTTAGATGACTTTTATTTTAAAAAATCCAAAAACAATAGATGCTGGTGTGGACGCAAAGAGAAAGGAGTGCTTATACACTGTTCATGGGGCTGCAAATTAGTACAACCTCGATGGAAAACAGTAGGGAGATTCCTCAAAGAACTAAAAGTTGACCTACCATTTGATCTGGCCACTCCACTACTGGCTATTTACACAATGGAAAGAAATCATCTTTATTAAAAATATACCTGTACTTAAATGTTTACTTCAGAACAATTGACAATTTCAAAGATGTGGAATCAACCTAAGTGTCCATCAATACATGAGTGGATTAACAAAATTTTGTATATGTATACCATGAAATACTACTCATTCGTGAAGAAAGATGACTTAATGCCTTAGTCACAATTTGGATGGAACTGAGGACCATTATCTTAAGTGAAGTATCTCACAAATGGGAAAACAAACACCACATGTATCTGCTATTAAACTGGAACTTATTGACAGGCACACATGTGGACAGAAGAAAGTAAAACTCAGTGGAAATTGAGTAGGCAGGGAGAGGGGTGAGGGTAGGGGTGAAAATCTGCCTAATGGGTACAATGAATACTATCTGAGTGATAGATACACTTATAACGCTGGCTTAAGCATTACAAAAGTAATTCACATAGTCAAAAAGATTTGTACCTCTCTAATATTTTGAAATAATAATAAAGAAATTTTAAAAATTATATCAAGAAAAGAAAAATATGTGGTCTCTTTCATTTCTTGCTATACGCGTAAATATTAAGAAAAAATCCTTTATATACATTCCTTCCTTGGCAAAATAAAATTCTGATGTGAAATACTCAGAGTTTCTAGTGAAATGAATGAATGAAACATTCAATGTGATTCAGTAACATTATCACTTTATCCATTTCACTTTTTAGCTTTGGGTCAAGTAATACTTAACAGAAAATTCATAATATCATAGCATTAAATGAACACTGTATTTTAAACATTGACTACCTGGCCATTTGCTTCTCTGATACCAATTTCAAGATGAATTTATATTATTTTTACTGTTGAAAATGTTAGAACAGGCTTGAAGCAGCTCTGCGTTGCCGCATTACTTAGTGTTGAAAGTTAATCTTGTTGATTAAAGCACAACTACTACTAAAGACTTTTTACTTCTTTTTTTTCTCTTTTGTAAGTAATGGTAGCAATTTATAATTAATTAGTTGTAAGTGAGGGTTAGCTACCTTTCTGAAAACTCTCTATCAAACCATAATGGAAGAAAGTCCCAGATCAAATTTGGCTACACAAACAGTTATTAGCAAGCAGGCATTTAGCAGTCCACAGCTTATTCTGTGAGCTCAAAAGAAATCCCATCTAGTAAGTCTTTTTAGGTGCTGTAAGTCCACCTTGCATACATGATTCTTCTTAAGTAAATACAATGATATTCTAACACAACAGTTGTCTAATCATCTATAAAGCTAGATTGATTCAAAATCTTTCAAGAATCCTCAGAACCAGTAGTGAAACAGAGCATGTGATAACACCTTTAGGAGAGTCTAATAAAAGTTTTACACTTGGTTAAGGAGGATCTCTAATGATCAATACACCCACTTTTAAAAAAAGCATATTTCTCCCAGGAGAGTCTTTTTAAGCATTCATTAGACTCACAAACAAGCTACTATTTTCACCCATAAAACCTTACTGCTAATGTTTATTTTGTCAATTAGAAATATTTTTGGCATTGTTCAAGGTAAGAAGAGTTGAAGTTGTAGAAGCTGACTTAGAGTGGCCTTTCTGATTAAATGATAGCTGGTCTGTGACTTCCTGATTAGGAAGTGACTATCGAGTGCAGCTTAAACTAATCAACACCTACATAATATTACACCTTCTACGTAGGAGGTATTTCAAAATAGATTATAGATATGGTAACATTGGTGTTCTCTGATTAGGACCATAACATGTCATGCTTTTTCCTTTCCAACCAAACATAATCTTTGGCACACAGAAGATGCTGAAGCAGCATAGATTAAATAGAATTTCATGTGGGCAAAAGTAAATAATAAAATGAAGAATTAGCTATGAATAACTCATCCTATCAATCTTGCCACTGATATAAGTGGAATTTGCTAAGTCTCCTTGTAGACACCCTGCTTTATTAGATTAGTCTATCATCACCATCATTAGTGTCACAGATTTTTATAAATATAAAAGATGTAGAGATAATTCAATAAACAAATTTTTTAAGTTTGTGCTGAATATTCAAAAATATTTATTGAAGAATTCTTATAGTATTACATCTGTATATTAAATGTCCTTATTCATGTGACATTCTTGAGGGCATTGAAAATAAATTTAAGACATGCAATATTCCTGAAACCAAAACAGTAATTGCTATGTAATAGATGTGTTTCATTAGGGTTTGTGATTTATTATTTCATAACTCTTCCTAATTCTACTAGATTTCTGCATTTTCTTCCAGTGTAATCTGTATGTATTGCTGGGACTCAGAAACAATATCCCAAAATGAGGGCTCCAGAAGCAGCCTAGGAAACAAAAATTTTTCTCTGACCTTCTCCTGCCCTTCTGTCTCTCAGTCCCATTCTCCACCAAAGCTGGCCATGAAAACTAGAATCCCTCTTTCCCAAGGTTAGTCATAGAAACCAGAGCTCCTTTTCCCCAAACATAGCAATAAGACCTAAAAATATTATTCTAATTTCCTCCCACGTTTCTGTGTAAAAACTGGCCGTAAGAAATTATCTGACCCAGCTTATTTGATTATAGGTCAAAAGACCCCTTTCTAGAGAGGGTCTTGCCCCATACCCAGAAGTAAGGAATGCATGATCAGAGAGGCCAAGAACAATCTAGACAGACAAGCTTTGCTGGGGTTTCCCACTCAGTCTATTAGCATTAGATCATATCCCTTTTGTACAATCATATTTCTACACAGCTGTCTATACATTGTTGAACCTAAGCATACAAATGGACAATTTTCCATGTATCATTTGGTCTTCATTCTGAGGGCTCCCATGTCATGTACAACTATCATCAAATAAATTTTTGTGTCTTTTCTCCTAATCTGTTTCTTGTCAGTGATTTTCTGCAAACCTCCAGAGGGCAAAAGGAAAGTTTTCCCTTGACGTGACAGTATCTTATCTCTATTTTTGAAAATGGACATTTCATTTGTCATTCATTTTGCTTTTTAGATGATTACATTTCAAATTTTTAATTAGTCTATTATATGTAAAGTAGAACAAGAATAACATTGCATCTTGCAAATTTTATTTTGCAGAATATTTCTTTTGACAATTTACGTAAGCATTTTTGCCTTAGTTTATAATATACATGAATATGACTTAGATTATAAGGTATTTACAGGACTAAAGAAACCCTATGTTCAAAGAGTTATATAAGGTGATGTGTGCTTGCTCAGAATATTCTGGAAGGTAGACAGTAGTCTAACTTTCAATTTGAGGTTAATATGATACCATATTAATTTTATGGAAAAATTTTAGAATGTGTCCTACATTTTTAGAAAATGGAAAGAGTTTATTTATGTGTGTTTGTGTAAATGAGTTCATCAAGATTATTATAACAAAAAGTCAGAGTTTTCTTAACAGCAGGCAATGTAGTCAATTGTACTGTGCTATCTGGCAATAAGGTAGATGTAAATTTCAAAAGCATATTTTATGTTTTAACCTTAATGTTAAGTGTCTTAAAATCTACTAACGAGCAAGGTTCTAATAATGTTGTAAAAATACTATCTTTTCATTTGAAGAGATATATTGACTGACTTATTCATTCATTCACTCATTAACTTATTCTTTATTTGGTATTTATTTGCTACGTTTTACAGGTAATGTGCTGGAAGCAACCAGAGACAAAGAGATGAATAAAACTTACACCTTGTTCCCAAAATGCTTTAAGAGGTCAGACATAAATTATGCAGAACTGAAAGAGTCGACTAAATATATCCTCTTCTTTTTGGTTTTCAGTATATGGTTAGTTTCAATGAATTGCTACAGTTTGGGAATTCAGTATGATTTTTGTCCAATGTGATACATTTAGAAATACGTTGCTTGTTCTTCACAACCTGTGGTTTGATACTAAAGGAATTATATTTTGCACTTTTCTCTGTAGAATTTGAATTAAGCAAAGCATTCACAAATTTTCACTATAGCTAGATTGCTAGCAGCACCATTAAATATATTAATAGCAAACATTTAAAAAAATAAATTCCCATAGAAAAAAGAGTGAACTGTGAAATAATCACGTAATATATATAATTATATAACTTTCAAAATGAATGAAAAAATGACATTCAGTGATATGGATTAATCTTAGCAATATAATATTAAGTGAAAAAGTAAATTCAAATGATCGTGTATAGCAATAATACACTTTTGTAAAATGAAAACCATTTAAAATATGGAGATATATAGCTACACACATTGCTACATACACACATACACACGTGTAGTCAAAAAATTCTCAAACTATAGCAATTAATTGAAACTAACCATACACTGGAAACCAAAAAGAGGGGGATATATTCAGTTGATTCTTTCAGTTCTCCATATGTATGTTACAGAATATATTTATATTCCATATATATATTTATGTACATACTTATTTTTTAGTAATGCATATAGATGTGATATAGAATTGAAGATGCAATAATAAACCTGGGATTCTGGATGATTATTCATGGATTTAGGGAGGCACAGAAAGTTTGGTTGATGAGGGGATTGGGACGCATTGTTGGATTTAGGTTTATCACGGTCTCAGCTTTTCTTTTAGGTGATGAGCTTAAAGTTGTGCATTTCATTATTAAAAACAATGAATTGATGACTGACTAAATAACAGTGAACCATGCTTTAGCTAATCATCAATGAGAATGTATCATAAATGAAACTCCCCCTTTTTTAAAAATTTTATTATCTCTGTTCTGTAGTTTTATCTTTCCTTTTCAGAATCTTCAGTTTTATATTTATTGGCTTATTTTTACCTATTTTCTATATATTCCTTTTGATTTGATAATTTTAAATTTTATTTCATTTTTTAAACTATTTTGATTTCTTCTAAATGTCCCCTATTATATTTTCAGATAAATATTCCTCCATTGGTTATCTTGTTAGTTTTCAGTCAAGTGATATTTTGTCAGTTTTAACATTTTCTTCCTGAACTCAAGTGATATATCACATATTCCTATTTTGTTCTATTCATTTTCTAAGTCTGTAAATTTCTGATTAAAGTTATTCCTTCATATTTGCAAATACTGCTTAAGAATATTTTTTCAAGTTTGGATATTATACTAAATTTTTTCTCCGCTATACATTTTGTTACTGTGAGTGTTTTTATATATTTAAATATTTTGATTCACACTTTCTATTTTCTCTTTATGATGGCTTTGTATGAATGTTGCTTACGTTTTTATTTTAAAACTTCTTACTCTTTCATCCGGCAATAACAATACTTCTATAGATTTATGGTGAGAGATTTTCAAGGTTCACAAAGCTCATGAGTACCCTATTTCAAGACACAATCTAGTGCAGTATTAATAGATTGAGAGTTTTCTTTATTTCGGAAGATAATATTTTACTTTTGAGATTACTCCCCTTTTTTTGGTAATACACTAGTTTCTACCATTTGTTTTTTTCTTTCCTTCAACAAGCCTGGGATGAACAGACACCTTCTTTTCAATGTTCCTCCTTCAATTCCACCACCAATGTAACATCTTCAGGAGACAGCTACTCTCATCTTTCACATATTCGAGTTCCTTCTTTTCAATTGCTTATTAGTACTTTTATTACTCACTAGGTTTCAACCACATTCTGAGCATTTTTCCTATTGGGTGGGTATTTCTCTCTCTCTCTCTCTCTCTCTGTCTCTCTCTGTCTCTCTCTCTCTCTGTCTCTCTCTATGTCTTTTCTTTTTGGTAATGTTATGTGCTTTCTGTCACTCCAGACTTTCAATAGCTCCCTTCTTTTTCCCAAGCAGTTTCCACCTGACCCTGCATAGGTTTTTACCCTGGAGATGGCTCTGTAAGATTTGGATGCTTACTTCTTAACTTAGATCTGCACTAACCTTATAGTATTTCATTTCTCTAAGCTATTTTTGAGAGCACTATTATTGTTCTCCTTTTTGATCTGTATGGTGGTAGAGAATGGGTAGAGTTGGATTTAGACATCTGCCATTATTCTTCAGAAGCCCTGAAGCCCAGTATGGCTTTTAAACACCAATTTTTATTGACCGAAGTCAATGCTCTTATTCTCTCCTATATATTTTGCAACACATGGCTGTGCTGGTGTCATCAGAGCCCATCTCTTCAAACTATACATTCTATGGTTGTTTTTCCTCTATAGCATAAAGTGTTCTTCCATTTACTGTTTTACTAGGAAGGAGATTTTAAACCTATGAAAGTTGTCAGTATCAAAATGGTGTCACTTGTGTTATTAATAAAAACCCTGACAGAGCCAGAAAAGTCAATGAAAGAAGGGTTCTCCTACATGAATGCTTGATAACAAGAACTGTCACAAAACACTCCGCAAAAACTATAACGTTGTACAAAGGCCATCACTATCTTATACAAAAAAAATATGTTTACAAGGACATCTGTACATCAACTGCCAGTCCAACCCTTGGACAGGTGGCATCCTTGTTATTGATCCTCAGAGCTAAGGATAATTTTCTCAAAACAATTATGTAATCCCCTTCATTTTTCCTTTAAAATCCTTCCTATTCCTTTACTTCCCTGAATATGCACATAATTTACTATGGCACACGTACTCCCATTCCTGAATAAATGTCATTTTGTTTTAGAATCTCCCTCTCTGTTTGTTATTTAGGTTGGCAAGCCCTTTTTATTTGAACACAAAATACAACGAACTACCTGCACAATGTCAGTTCACTTCTGAACACATCATTCAACAATGTAGTAAAAGTTCCCTTTCCCAAGGTTATTTGTGTGAATAAGATGAAAGGATCCCTTCTTTTTGGCTGAATACTCTACTCTGAGCTAGAGTGTTTAGCTTTGCATGTGAAGCTGAAGTGGATTTCATACTATTTTCATCTTCTCTGTTTTAGGCCTGGCACATCCTGGGTAAATCTCATACATCAGCTTCTAGTCTTCAATCCCGTGGAAACACGGTAACCTGAATCATATTTTGAAATGTAAATATCATTTAGAAGGAGTCAAAATGAAAACAATTAACTTGTTAACGTACACTTTTTTAAGAATAAAGCTATCACTTCCATAGACAGTTGATACGAACAAACAGGACAAGTAAAGTTTAAAGACAGATGGTAGGACACTAAAACTGAGCATGTTAATAAGGCTGAGGATGGACAAAGCTAGATTAGATATCACAATGGAGATCTCTGAGATGCGCTCCTAATGAATGAAATAGAATAAGAACATACATTTGAGAGGCAGCCCTCTCAATCCTTCCATGAGTTTTGGGCTAACACAAAACATCATGACTTTGTAAAAGAAGTTACATTTCTACCTTCTGAGTACTTCTAAGTGTTGAACAGAATACAGAGTAGGCTCCTGATATCACTAATTGACAGATTGATTTAATATTGAGTGACTATTTCAGCAATAACTTTTAAAACTGGTGGAAGGAAGTCACTGGGAAAATGTGGTTAAGGGCTGAATCACTGTTAGGGCATTACTTCAGTAAGTGACACTAATTGCAAAATAATGGCCAGATACTTTGCCATCAGACTTATGCTGACAGATGAATGTTTTATTATTTTTTAATTTACCGCCTTATAAATTTAGCTGGCCTGCCAGAACTCTTTTCTCTATTCTCTTGGAAATGAGCCTGGGCTTTGTTAGCATGTCTCTGCTTGATACATGCCAAACTGTGGAGTCATCTTAATTTAAACATTTATTATGGCAGCACCCCAACTATCATAACTAAATCTTAAGGATCTATCATGATTTCTCTCAAATCTCTGTTTCCAGGGGTTCTTAACTAAGCAGTAAAAATATAATTTCTCTTGACACTTGGCCTGTCATATTTCCAGGGTAAAAGTAACTTTTTCCAGCATCTTTCAATTCCTATTCCTTTTCAAATATTTAAAGAATACAACTTTGTCCAATATAGCTAGGCATTGGGAAATATTTCTGTTATTAATGTTAATGATTACAAGTTGAACTGTTATTTTTGATAAGGTTTATATTGTTACTGGTATACCTTATTTGTTTATTCTAAACACAAGGAATCTCCTTTAATGTATGCTTGCTTTTGTTGTGTGACTTGCAGACAAAGTAGTTTCTGGAGAATTCTAGACATACTTCTGGGAAGGCAATGCCTATGGAGCTTAGTCCAGCAAAAGAATGACCCGATGTTTTGCTTTTGTCTCTTAATAGTATATCATTATTTCCCTGTTTATTAATGTTCAAGGAATTTTGATAAATATCTTCCCTTATGTTTCCTAAAAAGTTCTTCAGTGTCACTTTTTTAAAGTTTGTGTTTTCAACTTGTCCTTCTTATGCCCTTGCAAATTACTTTTCTGTGAAAAAAAAATCAGCAATGCAGTTGACAAAGGCAGGTAAAATGCCCTTCATTACAAATAGTTTACCAAAGGTTTTTGACTCATGTACATCATGTAATGGACAGAGCATAAGATTTCCAATGGGACAGAAGCAGATTTCAAATCTAACATGGTAACTTTTAAAAAATATAAGACAGTTGATCAATGAGCATGATATATTTTTCCATCTGTTTACATCCTCTGTAATTTCTTTCCCTGGTGTTTCATAGTTCTCCCTATACAAGTATCTCACCTCCTTAGTTAAATATATTCCTAACAGATGAAAAAACATACCATGCTCACGGATTGGCAGAATCAACATTGTTAAAATATCAATACTACCCAAGGTGATTTACAGATTCAATGAAATCCCCATTAAAATGCCATCGACACTTTCTGCAGACCTCGGGGAAAACAGTTCTATGCTTCATATGGAACCAGAAAAGACCCCAAATAGCTAATGCAATCTTATGTATTAAGAACAAATCATGAGGCATCACTTTACCAGACTTCAAGTTATGCTACAAGGCTACAGTAACCAAAACATCAAGATATTGGCACAAAAACAGAGACATAGATATATGGATCAGAACAGAGAACACAGATATGAATCTATTCTCATATTGTCATCTGATCTTTGACAAAGCAGACAAAAACATACCTTGGTGTAAAGAATACCTATTTAATAAATGACGCTAAGAAAATTGGATAGCCACATGTGGAAGATTGAAACAGGATCTATATCTCTCACCATTCAAAAAAATGAATGTAAAATGTGTAGCAGACTTAAATCTGTGACATAAAACCATAAGAATTCTAGAAGACAATGCTGGAAAAACTCTTCTGGATATTGGCCTAGGCAAAGAATTTATGAGGAGCCCAAGGGCAATCACAGTAACAACAAAAATAAATAAATGGGACTTGATTAAAGTAAAAAGATTCTGAATAGCCAAGGAAACAATCAACAGAGCAAATAGTCAACCTATAGAATCAGAGAAAATATTCACATGCTATACATATGATACAGGGAATCCACAGAATCTACAAAGATCTCAAAGAAATCAGCAAGAAAAACTCAAACAGCCCTATGAAAAAGTGGGCAAAAGACATGAACAGATGCTTTTCAGAAGAAGTTAGACTAATGACAAATAAACATGAAAAAATACTCAATGTCACTGATCATCATAGAAGTGCAATTCAAAAACCACAATGAGACATCACCTAACCCCAGTGAGAATTGCTTTTTATCAAAAAGTCACCAAACAATAGATGCTGGTGTGGATGCAGAGAGGAAAAAAACACTTATACACTGTTGGTGGGACTGCAACCTAGTATAGACTCCAGGGAAAATAGTATGGACATTCCTCTAGAACTAAAAGTAGACCTGCCATTTGATCCAGCAATCCCACTACTGATTATTTGCCCCAAGGAAAAAAAGTCATTTTAACAAAAAGTCAATTGCACCAGAATGTTTATTGCAGCACAATTCACAATTGCAAAGATGTGGAATCAACTCAAATACCCATCAATTCACGAGTGGATTAATAAAGTATGGTATATGTAAACCATGGAATACTACTCAGCCATAAAAAATGAATTAATACCTTTTGCAACAATCTGGATGGAACTAGAGACCATCCTCCTAAGTGAAGTATCACAAGAATGGAAAATACCACATGTACTCACTACTAAATTGCAACTAACTGATCAGTACTCACGTGCACAGACAGAAGTAAAGCTCAACAGAAATAATGCAGGTGGGAGGAAGGAGGAGGGGATAGGTAAAATCATATCTAACAGGTCAATGTACACTATCTGGGTCATGGGCACACTTACAACTTTGACTCAAGCAGTACAAAAGCAATCCATGTAACCAAAACACTTGTACATTCATAATAATCATGAAATTAAAAAGAAAAAAGAAAGAAAAAACAGAGCTGTGGCTTGGTTTGAAAGGATGGGGAAGTAAAGTTCACTGATATATATAGGGTTTGTTATATGTGTGGCTGATATTTGTGAATACGTCCTTTCCTTTGGTAGCCTGTGAACTCTCAGGTGGCCTGTGAAGGGCTCCACATCAGCACCTGCTTTCAGTTTATGCAAACCCAGGTGTTATAGGTTTAATTGCGCCCCAACCCACTAAAAAAGCTATGTTGAAGTCCTCACTTCCAGTACCTCAGAATGTGACTTTATTTGGAACTAAGATCTTCACAAGTGTAATTAAGTTGAAATAAGGTTATTTGAATGGGCCCTAATCCATCCACATTAGTGTCCTTAAATAAAGGGGAGATTCGGACACCGAGACAGAAATGCATGTAGTGAAGATGATGTGAAAAGACGCAAGGAGCATGCCATATGAACGTGAAGGCAGAGGCAGAGTAACGCATCTACAAACCAAGGAACACCAAAGATTGCCAGTAAACCACAGAGGTATGAGACAGGCTTGGAGCAGATTTTCCCTCACAGCCCTCAAAAGGAACTAAGCCTGCCAATGCCTTAATCTCAGACTTTAACCACCAGAACTGTGAGACAATACACTTCTGTTGCTGAAGCCACTCAGTTTGTGGTACTTTGTTATGGCAGCCTTAGCAAACTAATACATTAGGCGTAAGTAGGATTTTTACTAAAAGTCTGTTTCAATTCATCTTATTTTGAAAGATAAATATTGTAAGTATCAATCTAAATTCTGGATTTTTTTTTCAAATATTGTATTTTTCTTCATCTAAAAAGTAGCATCACAAGTCATATTTACATGATCAATATTTACAGAATTTGTATATCTTAGATTAAAATATGTAATGGTTCAAAGATCACTTTGAAATAGGCAGCATAACTTGTTCACAATAATGTAAATTTTTGTGTTAAAATATACATAACAAATTCACCATTTTAACCATTTTAAGTGTACAGTTCAATGGCATAAAGTATATCACATTGCTGTGAACACATCACTACCAACACAATGTTATTTTGACATCTAAATTTAACTTGCTATAAAAAATTGAGCAATCGAACCCATTTAAGATCTTATTTCTGTGAATGACTTAGGGGCAAAATAAACTCTCCATTTCTAATGCCATTAAAAAGGTTGTTTATGTGATCCCATGTGATTTAATTCAACAGAATTTCTTCCACAGAACAAGTTTAAACCAAAACAAAAAAAGCAGGAGGAACATATGCCCATGAAAATCGACTTCTAGTCTAAATTGGTCATTAATTTTATCTGTCATTAATGCATTCAGACATCCTCACTCTGGAAAACTGGATGGCTACATGCATAAAAATGAAAATGGATCCCTACCTCTCACCTCTCACAAAAATTCACTCAAGAGGGTTAACAGACTTAAACCCCCTAAGAATCCTAGAAGATGTCGGGAAGACCCTTTCAGACATTGGCCTAGGTAAAGAACTCTTGAAGAAGACCCCCAAAGCAATTACTGCAACAACAAAAATAAACAAATGGGATCTGATCAAATTAAAAAGATTCTGCACAGCCAAAGAAACTGTCACTAAATAGACAACCTACAGAATGGGAGAAAATATTTGCTCTCTACTCTTCCGATAAAGGTCTGATAACAAGAATTACGTAGAACTCAAAAGAATTAACAAGAAAAAAATCAAACAACCCCATTTATAAATGGGCAATGGAAATTAACAGAAATTTTTCCAAAGAAGACAGAATAATGGCTAGCAAACATATAAAAAAATGTTCAACTTCTCTAATCATTAGAGAAATGCAAATCAAAACCACAATGAGATACCACCTAACCCCAGTGAGATTGGCCTCTATCAAAAAATCCCAAA